>BMAO01025845.1:0-263399 GCA_019973975.1 Trichonephila clavata | reverse complement strand
CCAAAATTTATAGTACTTAAGTTTTTTAATTTCATGTTACTTACATAAAAGGTGTTAATAAAAAACTTGCAATTTGGATGTTTATATTTTCTTAGCAATAAAATAAGATTTTTTAATTTTAATTTTAATTTAATTTTGTTTTCGTTTCTGCAGATTGTTTTCATTTGTGTAAAACAAAATTTGATTTCGGATACGAACAATAAAAACACGTTCCGTGTGGAGTTCGCGCTATAAACGGAACCTGTTCAAAATCTAAGAATTTGTAACATGTAACAACAGGAAATGGGAATGATTTGTATGGGCTTAAATTTTTATTCATTATATGATGAGAAGATGTAGAGGCTCAATGTCGTTGTTTTGTTTCTTTTTGTTTGCAATGATAAAAATAAATTTTAAAAATTATGTAAATTGCTTGATTTTTCTTCTCCAAATCATATTTTGCTTCATGTATACTGTTATTAAATAGTTCTCAAAACTCGAAATAAAATCTTTATCGCAGCGTTTCTCAAACTGTGGGGCGCGCCCTCCAGGAGAGCGTGATAACCCTTCTTGTGAGCGCGAACGTATCGCCAAAAATCGAAAACAAAAGATTTAAAATAATTATCAATTTGATAAAATAATTTACAATTTAAAATAATTACAAAGTAAATACGTTCTTATATAATAAAAAATAAAATACACATTCCCACTGATATAATACTCATCACTTATAATTGTATCAGTATTGCACAAGTATTTGATAATTAAGTTATCAATATTCAATTAAAACAAGTTTAGTAATTACTAGTAACTCCCCTGGTCTTGTCATATACAAAATATTTTATCTTGATAAATAGTGGGGTTTATAATTAAAGTCGTATTTTATTGTAGTTAGGGACGTCTCAAGCATGGGCCAACTAGGCCTGGCCAGGACTTCGCTCTCAGTGGGGGCATCACTTCGTTCTCGACTCCGTCTTAATAAGATCATGATCCGGATTATTTTAATGTCATCAATTATACCCGTACATTCCCTCCGAAAAACAGTTAATTCAAAGTGCATGTCAATTGGCAAAAGTGATAAGACTGTATTATTATGTGATGACCGTTGTCCAGTGGCGTAACGTACCCCCCCCCCCCACTACCAAGCCCGCTTTTCCGCTTAGGCACATGCCTAGGCCCAAAAGATTGGGGGCGCAAAAAATTACAAGGTGAAAAAAAGAGGAAAAAAATTAAAATTACAGAGAACGTGCACCCGCCTAGTGTTTATTAAAAAGCCAATTATTTTCTTTCGTTTTATATCTAAATTATCAATTCTTCGTTTCACTATTGGCCAAATTATTATGTAAATCGCTTGGCTTCTCTTCCTCAAATCATATTTAGTGTCATGTATATCTGTTATTAAATTGTTCTCAAATCTCGAAATAAAATTTTTATCGCAGGGTTTCTTCGATCTGTGGGGCGCGCCCCCTAAAGAAGGGCGTGATAACCAGTGGCGTAGCTTGCACCCCCGCACGCACTGCGGGGGGGGGGCAAAGCCTGGCTGACGCCATGAGCATAGATTTTCTCAAATTTGCTTCACATTTTTTAAAATCGAATTTTTAATCAATTTTGTAATCAGCGATCAAACGTCTAAAAAATCAAAACTTTCATAAACTCATTGGTTATCTTTAATCCATAGCCAAATAAAAAACTTTTTCTTTCATTTGCTGTAATCCAGGTGATGAGAGATACTTTTCTTTAATGGATTTCCTTTTTAAACCAAAGTTACTAACAAATAAAACAAAAGTCAGACAGAGAATTGGATAAAATGCTAGGAAGATACAAAATTCAAGTTGTTATTACTGTATATATTACCTAGCTATCGCATAAAAATTGAATTTTAAAAAAATCTAAAGCAAATTTCGAAAAAACTCTTCGAGGTTAATAGCAAAACGACCTATAGCTTCTACATGCCAAGTTTCATACTCCTGGGTTGCTTAATTTGGTCGGAATAGGTGAAACACACACAAACTCTTTCTTTTATATATTAGTATAGATTAGCAGTAGGGAGGGGGAAAAAAGACATGATTTACTTTTTGAGAAGCAGCAGAGAAAATTATTGGCGTCATTAGTTCCCCCCTTTCCCCATGCATTTCAATTTCATTTAGCAAAGTCGTAAATAACGTACGTTTGTTACGCTTTTTTCAAGTAAAATAGTATTACGATACTTGGAAAAGCAGATAGAGCATTTTAAATTAGAGCATTTCATGATAGATTTATGAGTATTCAATCAAATGAAGCATAATGAGAAGAAAGCATAATGAAATGTATCAGTTATTTATTTATTTTTTCATGAAATCATTTTTGCTTCATACAAAGAACTCTCCTTAAAAGTTGCAGTATTTATATGATCGAATTTAAGGTCCACACAAACACAGTTCATCCGGGGATTCAGAAATGAAGAATCATGTAAGAGATAACTTTTTTTCTTTCGTAAGAATTTTAAATCTAAAATTATTTTACAGTGTTCCTGTCTTTCTTAGTGTTCGTTTTTAACTGAGAAACCAAGTTATCTATCGTTAGAGATTTCCAGTTTTAATAAATATTATAAATACTCTCTAATGTTATACATGATTGACTTCGTTTATTCAGACTCTGGTTGATTTTGTATTCAGTTAAAAGTTTAATATTTAATATTTTTTGCGTGATGTATAAAGGTACATTATGTTATGTTTGGCAATCCTTTGTATATTTTTTAAAAAAATATATACTTGCTGGAAAAGAGTGTTCTTAAGGACGAATGAGAGAAGATAAGCACTGAAGAAACCACTAGATTTGTTAATTCAATGCCAAAACGACTTCAGGAAGTTTTCAACACACGGAGTTATCCAACAAGATATTAAATAGCTCATTATCCTTTTTAAATAATTTTTAGTTACTACTAAAACAGTAAACGCAGACTTTTTCTGCTTGATTTTTGTTGGCATCGCTACTAATCTGTCCTTATTTTCAAGGCTATGAAAGGAAACCGAGATTACTTTTGTTATTCTCAATACTTGGAATAAACTAAATAAAATATAATTTTTTAAAAATTTCAAATTCGGGTTTTTAAAATTTTTTTCGCCGTTTATGTCAGCAGTAGTTGGTGAACGCAGACTTTTCTTACAAGTATATACATATATATATGCATAAAAATAAGATCCGGCTTAGGGCCCAAGACCTGACCTTGCGGGGGCCCAATTATTTTCCGTTACGCCACTGGTGATAACCCTACTTGGGAAGGGGGGAGGGACGCAAGCATATTACAAAAAATCGAAAATAAAATATTTAAAATAATTATCAATTTAATAAAATAATTTGCAATCTGAATAATTACAAAGCAATACATACTCTTATATAATAAAAAATGAAATACACATTGAAACTGATATAATACGCACTACTTCTAAATGTATCAGTTCTGCACAAAGTATTTGATAATTAATTTATCAATATTCAATTAAAAACAAGTTCAGTAATTACTAGTGACTCTCTTGGGTTTGTCATTACAAAATTTATATACAAAACTTAATATTTATCTAATTTGTGCTTTTATAATTAAAGTCGAATTTCATCGTAGTTTTACCATCGAAGTACATTATAATTGCATTCAGTACATTGTTATTGTATGAAGTGGGGCACGATGAAAATGATGACTGAAAATTGGGTCACAAATATCGAAAGTTTGAGAAGCACCGATCTACAACACTCTTTTTGATGTCATGAATTCCTTTAGATTCTAAGCAGGATATCTATACACAAGGGCAGCTGAATTTGCAATTTCTTCCAAATTTAAGATATAAATATAAAAGGTTGTAACACTGTAATCGTCGCAATTCAGTTGAAAGTAATTTAGAATTTGTAGGGATTTCACCTAAATTCTTTTCATTGTTTGTTCAGTGTTGCGAACTTTACTTATTATGAAAAGTTCTTATTATTTTCAATATTTTCATTTTTTTTATATATATTGTTATTTGAAAATAAACTTCAAGTTCCATGAAAAATTTTACCATATTATTACATCTTAAGAAACCTACACAAGAAGCAATTCCTTCCTAGTTACATTCTATTTTAATAACAATATGATTCATAATAAGCTAGTTTCCTGTTTCAATATTTCGCAATCTTCTCATATGATGATTTAATTTTACTGATGTAATTTTGTCCCCCTCCTCTGCTCTTGCAGACATGTTTTATTTTAAATAATAAAAAAATGTTGTATTAAATTTTCTTGTTTATGCATATTTTTGTATCATTTCCTGTCTATCTCCATGAACCATTTTGTACCTCTTCCCCCTCTGCTAGATGCGAGTTCGGTCCTCCCGAATAAATTAATAGTTAGGGATTCTCCAACAAGGTTTAATAGCGTAGCATTACGTTTCTACTCCCTTTTAACGTCAATAAATATTCGAGCACATACAAATCGCATTAGATAAATTTAAAACTAAAATTATAGATTATTAAAAAAAGAAAGAAACCAAGTGGAGTTCGTTTAAGCGCAAACAACGCCAAGAAAGAGAAGACAGTAAGTAAAAATTGTAGCTTTGTATATATTTAAAATACTCTCATATTTTTACTTTATTACTTGATAGAATTCAACCAAGCTAGAGCCCTCATTTTTTTTTTCTTGCACTAGGGCTTTTAAATACCTAGCTACCCGCCACTGTCTTCAGAAAATCACTTTTTTTCAGAGAGAGAGAGTTGGCGCAATTTTAAATCAGTAATGTCTTCAATTTTACTTCATTCCTTTAAAACTGCAAACGGTAACTCTGACTTTATTTTTGATTTATTTTGTATTTTCCCTTGAGACTTAAAAAATGTACAAACATTTTTATCATATTAAAATAAAATCAAAACATACATTTATTATTTGCTTTCCTTTACAAAGGAAGCAATGAAAATAATGGCCGGCTTAATGAAATCTAATTAAAAAAAATTTTATTTTGTAAATTTTCCGTGTTACATTAGCTAATTTTAAGATTTTCGTCTATATTTATATATATATTTCAATGTACTTTTATAGCACTTTTATGTTGATTAATATGCCTCAATACTTGCTTTCTTTGATTGAATACATCTTCCAAAAACACACTTTTCTGTGCAAGAACAGTTTTATAAAGCTTAATTATTAGTGTAAACATGAAATTTCAAAAAGTAGTACTTAAGTTAGAACTGGTATTGAAGTTTTTTTCACGAAACTTCAAAGTTTAATTCCTAGCATTGATATTTTGACATTGATCGCACTTGCATCGAGCTATAGAAATAAAAATAAATAAATAATATATACAATATTTCTTCATTTTTGAAGGAATGCTAAATGTTAATGCCTGTTGTGTAAAACTTTATTTAAATAATATAAAAAATATTAATTGGAGCATGAAGGTCTTAACGCGACTGTTGCTGGGATGGGGGACCTTTTCCCCGGAAGCTCATATCAAGTAGGTGTCTGATACTTTCGATTTCTTGTTTCACTGAGTGATTCTTTCTTGAAAGTATACCAATCCCCGGTCTAGAATTCACTTTACTTTATAAATTTTCTGAATTTTTCTTTATAAAAAAATAATAAAAATAAATGCAATAATATTTTCTTGATCCAAATGATACTACAGAAAAACTAGCTTTCAGAAACAGAAAGATTTGCTTTCATAATAGGCAAGGAAACAAAAGTTGATTGTAAATTAATGCTTACAACATGTGTAAATGATAGAAAGGCTGGTTAATATGAAATTTTTTGTCTTAATTTTGTAGAACTATTCTTTGTTGAAAATTTCATTTACTTTTTTGTACAACATTTGGGATGTGATTTATATTTGCCCAATTCATCATATTCTGAATATAATACTGTTTATGTCTTATGCAAAGATTTAAAAATTCAAATTTATCGTAACCAGATTATTCACTGAACATTTGGTTACGGAAATACACACATTTGTGTTAAAATTATTCTCACTTTTTGAGAAATATATTATTCTGGAATACCCTACTCATATCGTAAAGCATTTGAAATTTACTTCAGATCACAAAAAGAAGGAAAAAAAAGTTTTTTTTTCATTTTTGAAAATTTTTTATTTTATGTACACGATACCTTACTTTTTCATAGCTGTAGAATATCATTGAAAAAAAAATCAACTGATATACAACAGTTCTTCGAGCATTGTACAATCTTAATATCTTAAATATAAGCCAATAAGAAAGAAAAAGTGAAAAAATTACACAAAAGTTTTAATGTACGTTATGGAACAGTATGTAATTTACATTAACATTTACGAAAAAAAATCCATGTCAAGCATTATATCTGCGCAATATTATTTTTTTTAAAAAAAAGAGTTGAATATAGCAGTTCTTAAAAAATGATACTATCTTTTGTAAGGTATGTATACGATGTAACTTTTCAAACATACAAAAATCAAAAAATATTCTAAATAAGTTTTCATTAAATTTGTAAATTTTTTATGCATAAACCTACTATCATTGCCAAACAGTTCAACCAAAAGACAAAGAAATTCTAAAATTAAAATTTTAGATATTCCTCTAACAATCAAACTGAAGGGAATTTTAATAAATTGCAGTAAGAAAAATTTTTTTTTAAATATTCACAGTAAATTATTAAAAATTTCTATGTAAACATTAATTTACAGGCAGAAAATTTGCAAGTTTATAGAAGAGAGTAACTGAGTACCTGTAGCAATATATATTTTCTGCAGATTAAATTAGTATGAGTATTTGTTTTCAGTTATGAAATAAAAAACAGTACACCTCAGTACCATAGATTAGAATAGAGGATCTCAAACTTGTCATGTTTTTCGATCTGGGCCATTGCTTACTTAATACTGAATTTTTGCAAATTCCTGAACTTCAAATGTGTTTTGGACAGTAGGTATAATGTGGTAGCTCGCTGCTATTTTAAAAACACATTTACTTTACTATCTGTAGTGAAGTGTTGTGTGAAAAACTAAAAAATGCATGTTAATTTTTTAAACATTTATTAGACAAAAGTTAAAATTTAGTACCTGTTATACAGAATAAGAGAGCAAAAACAAATGCTTTTATGACGCTTTAGTAACACATTTTTAATACTTAGCATAAATTTAGTTAGGTTTTACTTTAAATCTCCTCGGTTAGTAATGTCCAGTCTATTTTTTTCATAAAAAGAAACAAATTAAGGAAAACTTTTGTCTTTCCAATTAACAAAATAATTCAAAAAGCAACTTTTAATTTATCTCTAAAAAACCCAGATAAATCTTACCCTTAATTGGGCAGAATTTGATTTATCTATTTCTGTATACAATTTCAATTTCCAAATAATAATAAAAAATACTAATAATTATAGCTTTTTCATTAAATTTTTATGTACTTGAGATGCTTTCAATATTTCAATTGCTTATAACAAATGCTTTTTAGTACTTTGTTTTAATTTTGGTTTAATTTAATTAAATATTTTGAATCAGCAGAAAGAAGATACAATTTCACACTAAATTCTGAAAAATAAATTTTCTAAAAAAAAATATTATTTCTAAATTTTTAGTTAAATTAGCTTCTTTACCTGAATCTTTATTTAGTAGCAAATGAGATAAATGGAGTTTCAAATAATATATTGAGAGAAAATCATATGATGCATTTTGTAAATGAAATGTAAATTCAATTTTTTTTTTATTTAGTGCAATAAATATTTTTTAGAAACATGTTCTCAAAAAAAGAAAAAAAGTCTGGAGCACAAAATAGAAAAAGAAAATTGCAATGAGAGAAGGCTAATCAGAAACTGGCGGGATCTCTAAATAAATATCTCAAAAACACAAAAGGATTAGACGGTCAAGCAATTGAACCAGGACCTTCAACATCAGCATCTGGTTTGGAATTTCATACTGAAAACTTATTTCGAAATGTAAATTTACCAGAATATGATCAAGAAGAGAAACCACGATTGTACCAATAGAAAACTTAAATGTTGAAGTAGAAAATTCACCCAATAATAACATATCTCAAAATCGAGATTCTGATTTTGAGTTAAGCGATCCAGCTACCTGGCCTGATACAATTTCTATAAAAATTAGAGATTATTTAATAGAAAATGGCCCTTCCCGCTTGATAACCAAACATTTTCCAAGAGATAATTCTGGCAGAAAGTTTTCAGAATCGTTCTATTATAGAACATTACCGAATGGAGAAAAAGTATTTAGAAACTACTTAGTATATTCAAATTCCCGAAACGCAGTTTTTTGCTTCCCATGTAAACTATTCAGTGAGACGCATTCACAGCTTAATAAGAATGGGTGTAATGATTGGGCACATTTAACCCACATTTTGAAAACACATGAAAGTAGTGCATCTCACCTTAAACATAGTTCAAAAAATGCAGTGAACTCAAAATGTCTTTGCGTAATTTATGTACCATTGATGCAGCTCAACAAAGACTTTATGATGCAGAGAAGGTCTACTGGCAATCCGTTATTGAACGGCTTATTTATTTAATTCAATATTTAGCCCGACAATGCCTTGCATTTAGAGGTTCTTCGAAAGAGTTGTTTTATAGTGATAATAGAAATTTTTCGAAGTGGGTTGAAACCATAGCAAAATTTGATCCAATTATCGTTGAACATCTCCACAAAATTCAAACATCTAAAAAAAAAAGAACATTGCTCATTACTTAGGGGATCAAATTCAGAATGAAATTATAAGCATTATTTCAGAAGGAATTAAAAAGCTTTTATTACATATGATTAAATCGGCAAAATATTACTCATTAATTCTGGATACTACATCTGATATCAGTCATATCGAACAATTGAGTGTTGTAATTCGATTTGTTTATAAGAACGAGGAAACCAATAAAGCCCAAATTGAAGAACATTTTTTAGGATTTCAATCTGTCGACGACACTACTGGACAGGGTCTGTATGAATTCATAAATGGGCATTTAAAATCGTTAGAACTAAATTTATCAGATTTACGAGGCCAATCTTACGATAATGATGCTAATATGAGAGGAAAGCACAAGGGATTGCAACAAAAAATTATTGAAAATAATTCGAGAGCACTCTATATCCCCTGCTCTGCCCATTCTCTAAATTTAGTTGTAAATGATGCAGCTAAAATTTTCTTCGGAGTAGTGCAGGAGCTTTACAACTACTTTTCTTCATCCGTTAAACGTTGGTCTATTTTGCAACAGTATGTTGAAAATCTAACTTTAAAGCCGCTCTCCAACACCAGATGGGAAAGTAGAATTCAAGCTTTAAGACCGTTGAAAAATGATTTGAAGGGAATTTTAAAAGCGTTAATAAATATTCAAGAAGATCAAACAAGAGACATGGAATCCAGAACCCAAGCAAAAAATTTGATTCAGAAGGTTTCCTCGTTTAAATTCATTTGTTCCATTAACATCTGGCACGATATTTTAAGTTTAGTAAATGTTGTGAACCAAATAATGCAAAATTCTAAATGTGATTTACAAATCGTGATTGACAATTTACAAAATCTTTTATCAGAACTAAATAATCGTAGATCAGATGAAGCGTTTGAACATGCAATTGTCAATGCAAGTATCGTTGCTGATGATTTGGGGGGGATACTGATTTTCCACAAAGTCGAATAAGGTTTAAAAAGAAACTATTTCAAGATGAACAAACCGACGAACCAATCAACAATCCAAGACAAAAGTTTAAGGTTGAATTTTACAATATAATATTAGACACTTCTATTTCTTCAATTTCAGAAAGATTCAGTCAATTAAAAGAACATTTCAATTACTTCAAAGTAGTACACAATATACCTAATTTAAAAAACTGGAGTGACAGTGAAATTTTAAAGCATTGTGAAGAATTAGAACGAAAATTAACGGATACTAAAAATATTAATGAAAAGGACATAGATGGATTACATTTGTTTGAAGAAATAAAATCTTTGCGATGTTTTACCAAAGAGGATATGTCACCTATTGATGTTTTAAATTATATTTATGAAAACAATCTTATCGATAAATTTCCAAATATTGCAATAGCTTTACGGATTTCTTTAACCCTGCCAGTTTCGGTGGCTACTGGAGAACGAAGTTTTTCAAAACTTAAAATTATAAAAAACTACATGCGATCTACTATGGCGCAGGAGAGGTTATCGAACTTTTCAATTATATCCATAGAGAGCGAAATTTTGGATAAATTAAATATAAAGGTATTGATACGAGCATCTGTAGCTGCTAAAGCTAGGAGAATCAATATATTTAAATATATTTTCTAATTTTTATATTTTACTTAAAAATTTTACATCATTTTGTTTTGCTTTTAAAATTTATGAAATAATAAAAAAACAATAAAACAAACGTGTTTTAATATTATAATTTTAAAGCTTTTCAGTTCGAAAGTCAAATTTCGAATACTATAAAAGAGTATTTCACATATAATTTGTAGCACTTTATAAGAGTGTAACAGAACCTCATAAAGGGGCGCCGAATTTCAATTTGAACAAGGGCGCCTAATACCCACGCGGCGGCCCTGAATGTACTCTAAAATGAATGTTTTATGTATAATTTATATCTCCATGTGTTGTGGAATGTAAATATAATTAAATAATATTTGTTCCTGGTATATATTAGTCTTTATTTTATGTACAAACAATTACTATCATGGAGGGTTACAAATTTAATTGAAAACTAAAAATTAAATGCATGTGAATCATTCTATTCTAAACATGCAGAATTACATAGCAAAATAAATGTATAATGTTCTCTAAGGTTGATGTTGCATTTTAACAAATATGTATATAGTTTTTGTAAGTTTTGCCTACAATGTTCCCTTACGACATTTAGACTATAAAAACAAACTTTTTAAGGTCTGAATTTTCCAAAATGTTATATAAGGACAAAAAATGTTGTATGAAGTTTTATAATTATGTTATGAAATATTTATTGTTGAGCTATATTCTTATGAAAGGAAAAATAAGCCTTGCATGATATCTGCATACACCTTTGTTTGAAAGTAATCACTGCACAAAACTTTTACCTTGAAGTCAATTTAAGCAGAAAGACTAACAATTGGGAGTAAAAAATTGTACGGATAAATTTTGAAAATAAAATTTTTCAAAGGATTTCTCTGGAAGTTTCTTAAAGGAAGTTCAAATCTTTTCAAAGAATTTGTTTATTAAAAATAGGCATATCAAATTTTGAATTATGAGATATTTACTCTTCATAAGTAACATCACTTTTTCCTCTTTAAGCAATGGAAAGTTGGAAATAATTGCTGTGCCAAGTATTCTGTTGATGGGTTATACTATGAAGCCAAAATTATCAGTATTAATGGAGACTTCTGCAATGTAGAGTTTTGGGGATACAATGACATTGAAAAAGTAGCTCTAATGGACTTGGAGGAAAGTTATGGAAAACGAGCTAGAACGAATCAAATAAAGATTTCTGCAGATGCTGCTATTGCAAATATGGCTCAGTCTTCTGAGGATGAAGTAAGTAAAAGTTGTATATTATGCTGTCTTTCATTCTTAAACAATTTGTGACTCATTTTACCTTTCACTCTTATGCTTTCAGTGTAAAGTGTTATGGTAGGATACCTATACTTAAGTTTAAATTAAAACTGAATTTTACAGATGTTATTTATGTAAGATTATAAAGGTGCAGTTTGTAAAAAAAATTGTTGCCCTTTAAGATCTTAAAGCATAGTATTTAAGCAAATAATATGCAATTTTTTCTTTCCTATTTCTTTTGGTTAAATCAGTGATCTTCAAACTGTGTTCCAAGTAACCCTGGGGTTTTATGAGGAATATCTGGGAGTCCCACAAGTCACAGAAAAATACAAATGTGTGGGTGCAAAATGGATTAAAGTTCTCTATGAAGTTTGTATAACCACAAGCATCTAAAGCGCATCCCAGTCATTAAAAAAAAATTGAATTTTATTTATATATTACTTTATTTTGCTATACTTCTCAAACTTTTATTACAATATTATAAAAGAATATTAAAACATTTTCTTTATCTGGGAAAATTGTTATCCCCAAGTTCCATTAAATAATCTTGTATTCTTCAGTATAATGTTTTGCTGAACTAAATGGTTATCTAATGAAAAATGCATCTTTTTTTCATTCATGGGGGGGGACACTTATAATGAAGAAAGAACACCTTGTTGACATATAAACTGATTAAACAGTAATATCTAAATTTAAGCAAGAACATCTTCTAAATTTTAAGTTGTAAATTCATGCAAAATATTCAGGATTTTTCTCGCAGCTATAAACATTTTAATGTCATTCAGAACAATGTATTTAAGTGGAAAAAAAATTTCAATAAAAATGGCTACAAAAAACAAATTAAACTCTGAATATGACATGTGACCCACCGATGATTTCAATAGATCTAGACAGTTTGTGTGTGGGGGGATATATATATCCCAGTTACTTAATATAATGCATAGGTTGGTGATGCTTGGATCACAAATTAATATTAAAGAGTAAACTATGTATATATAATCTCCTTTTAAGTTCTGTTGTCTGGTTATCTAGCAATTGCTATTCTTTTAAGTATTAATCATGTTAATTCATCTCTCTTGTAGAGAAATTTTGATTATTTATATATATATGTGTGTGTGAAATGAGAAATTTTATTTACAAATACAATTGTGTTTCTTTTTTCAATTGCCTTTACATTAAGAAACTGGAACATGTTGATCTCTACTTTAGATATTATTTTAAATTTTCAAGTGGAGAATAGGGTTCTACGAAAACACCTCTGTGGTCCCATGATTCAAAAGTTTGTAGATTGTTGAGTTAAATGATCCAAATTTAATGTGCGTAATGGGCTTTATGTCCTGGTCAAAATAGCATGCTTTTGTATTTTAAGAATCTCTTGGCTAATTTGATATTTTTTCTAAATCTGTATTTTTTTATCCCTTTTTATCTTCAATTTAAATATAAGCGAAACAATGTTAAGAATCTATACTTATTAAGAGTTTGTGTGTTTCACCTGTTTCGACCAAACTAGGCAACCTGGAATTATAAAACTCGGCATTTAAAAACTACAGGTCATAATGCTATTAACTGCAAAGGGTTTTTTTTCAAAATTCGCTTTAATTTTCTCTAGTTATGTATGTGATATATCAGGCAGGTCGTGAAAAAAATCGCTTTACTTTTTAAAAATCTAATGTTTCAAACAGTTTTTTGGGGATTGTGTTGCCTATTTTACTATAAATATATTTATGGTTGTATTTGGTCCTTTTTTTAATTCTTTGTGGCGAAAATACAATTGTTCTTAACAAAAATCATTGTAAAAAGTGTCCTTTCAAAATTTTCTTTTTGCTTTAGCAACACAGGTTTGTGTACAATTGATTTATTGCTGTTGAACTAAGTGAATTGGGTTTTCTTAATTAAGCGGCATGTTATCCTTTTCGAGAATTTCAAATAGAAGTGATGAAACTTTGTTTAATTCATTAATGCTAATTTACTTTCAACGATACTAATATTAAAAGTTTTGACTATGATGCAATATGCGTCCAATCGCTGGTCCTGTTTTTCCCATCAATGTGGTGGGCAATAAGAAAGTCTGCTCAATGTTTTGGATATTCGGAATACATTTTCATTAAATCTGTATATTTTATGTTTAAAAATGGCTCTATAGATTTTAGATTGTGAAATCTTTACAGCAAGGTCATTTTCATGCTCATTAAACGTATGTATGTTTTATTTTTCTATGATTATTTCTTATTTATTTTTGTGGTTTATAACACTACTTGTTGATTGTGTAATGGAACAACTACCCTTTTTGCAAGGCCTAACATTACTGTACTGGCTACTTTAAGATTTTCATTCCATCCGATATCCTATTTCATTTGATATTCATGATTCGTCGTAGCTTTGCTATAGCATCAAGGCCTGAGGCTACTCTCTTTAAGCTGTATCTAAAATTTTTGCTTCCTCCATGTTGCTTATTAATTATATATTGGCTTTTAAAAAGTTGGCTTTGTTAAAAAATCAGTACATATTTTGGTACTTGTCAGTTACAAAGACCTCGGGTTTGCAGTTCTTGCAAAACTGAACGTTAGTGGTACTATCAATCTGTTGTACTTGGGCTACAATCCATATGATGTTGATATCACAACCCAAAATGCTGCCAGCCCATTAAAAAAATATAGCATAGAACTAAGTCATTACCTGAACATCTGTACATTTCAGGGATATTTCTTTCCTACTTCCAACTGCGTAGCATGACTATTTGGTCAAAAAAGTCGGTACTTATGTATTATGGCAACCTATTGGCAGCATTATGTGAAACGAAGCGCATGGTTGCCAAATCAGCGCGGATTATACACAGGAAATCATGGTTGCCAACTTGACGAGTTATTAAGAGTAGGCAATTGTTGCAATAATACGCAAGTACTAAGCAAATCTTGTGTCATTTTGGTTCTTGCACATTATTGCAACCTATTGTCAATATGAAATGAAACTAAGCACATGGTTGCCAACTTGGTGAGTTGTCATTGGTGTGATAAAACATATGTACCAACATTTCCATCTGTTAAAAAAGAAAGTTTACTGCTTTTCCTGATATTTACGTATTAGTCATTGCAGCCAAAGTGGCACTTTTTTCACCAAATTAGACTTTTTTTGTCATAAAATATGTAAGAATTTGTTTTGATATCATGGTGCAAATTTTGCTGTGGTGACACCGATATGAAAGAAATATCTTTTGATGGTCTCTTTTGAAATGTACATCAAATATTGTTCGTTTTTAACAGGTGTTGTGTGTAGTGTGTTAAATCTAGAACAGACTTTTAGAATAGATAAGCAACTAATTTTGCATAAGTAAAATTTTATAGTTTTAATTTATGTTATTTAATCTATTGTTCTGTTATTTATGTTTGAAATGCTATTAAACCATATAAAAAAATCTTACTTGCAGTTGGAAAGTGAAGTAGAGTCGACAGTTGAATCAGTTTACCACCGTGCTGGCAAGAATAGAAAGAGAAATCGTCAAGGAAACCCAAGTAACAAGAAGGATGAAATGAATGACATGCCACATGGAACATACAATTACTCTGGTCAAGTTCCTGATCCAACTATAATTCCTGCTCCTGCTCCTTATGCTCAACAATATCCAGCACCTTATTATGTAGCTCCCCCACCTCCACAGGTGAGTATCTTTTGTAATGTCTATGTAGCTTGTATTAAAATTTTTTTGTTATGCATTATATAAAATGTCACCTTATATAATTGACATCAGTGAGTTTTTGCTTCAATATAAAAATGTATACTATTTATATGGTATGCATCTATGTATGCCTAACCCAGAGCTCTTTCTAGGTTTGCAAAAAAAAAAAAACCAGGCTTTTAAATCATTGTACTTTATCAAGAGGCAAGATCATCTGAACAGTTATATACAGCAGAAGTCACCAAAGTGGTGGTCCATAATAAAATTTTGCTGGTCCCCAGAATATACTTGCTCATCATGTTAAGTTATGTTTAAAGTTGCATTGAAACATAATTCAATTCATAACAATACATGAAAAGTTATAAAAACACTACTTCATAAGATGTACTGCTGTAGCTGCATTGTAATATATGGGGATAATAGATCTGTGTGTGCTGCGAAAATTCAGGATAATAATTTAAGCATGCATCTGAAAGAAAGCCTCATTGATCTATTGTCCGATGACTCTCAAATTTAAATTTCATTCTTATCAAGATCTCGGTTTTGGCTTTCCATAAAAAGTGAATATCCTTTTAGTGAACAGGTGATGAAAATTCTGGGATTGATTCCCCACAACTGGGGGAAAAACAAAATTCTTGGAAAATTCTTGATTCCCCACAACTTATTTATATGAAAATACCTTTTCACTTGTCACAGCCATCCAAACATGGTACTGATCTCAGCTTGCAAAAAAGCAATTCCCTGTCTTGCAGTAACAACATTGGATCCAAATATCCATAATCTTATTTCAATTAAGCAGCAATTATCCATCACACAATAGGAATGTATGATAAGTTTGATATACTTAAACCATTTTTTAATTGTTTTGTTTTACAGTGTTTATTTTATTATGGTTTATTAATAAAGCTTTCATAATTTGGTTACAATTAATATTTTCATTTTATTAACTAGGTATACTTTATGTGTTCTTGGATCACAATTTTTTATAAATATATTTAACACTTAATCTCATTATAGTGGTCCATGGGATTTAAGTTATGAATTAATTGCCCATAAAGTCAGAAGTTTGGCAAGTGCCGATATAGAGTAATACCTCAACTTACTCAAATCCGTAGTTACGATTCCCAAATCTCGTACATTTTTCCCCCCATCACTGAAACTCGAACAGAATCTGTGCTCGAGCCTGAGGAAACTGGTAATGAGAGTGAAGTTGTCTATCTTGTCAGGCAAAAAAATTCAGAAGTAGATAGTGATGACATTCAAGAACTGCTGTATTCCCACAATCAGGAGCTGACAAATTATCTTATTGAAATGCAAGAGCAAGACACAGAAGAACTTGAGTCTTAAGACCTAGTTCAATCGGAAGATTGAGTGACTGTTGGGAATTTAACAGAAAGGGTTACAAATTTTAGAAAAGGGACTTCAACAAGGAACATATTTTTTCATTCAAACATGGAATAAAAAAAATTATTAGCATGCTACAAGGAAATTTTGAGGGGGAAAAAAAAACTCTTTGAGCCTGCTGACTACTTTGTTAGATTTTATGAAACCTTCTACATCTATAACTTTGGCTTGAGATTTTGTGTTGATGTTATCAAAGATTTTATCAAACAATTTTTTTAAAAAAAATATTTTCTTTCACCTCAACCAAAAATGATTTATACATATTTATATGCAAAATTATACCAAGTTACGTGAATTAGACTTGCATGTTTATTTCTTGGTCCCACCTGTCGTGCAAGGTCGGGATATTACTGCATTGTATTAACATTTGAATTTAATAGTGTTGGACTAAAAGCTTTTCTCGCATACTGCTTGAGATCATTTTAAGGCAGGTGTCATTTTAGATAAATGAAAATTAAAATGCTATACCTTTTCATTTTATGTGAACCATAAAATTATTGGACTTTTAACAGTTTTTAATTATTTCATTCTTTTAAAACATGTATCAAAACAGTTCAAAGTTTGTTTGTGCTAAAATGTATTCTTAGACTTGAAAATTTAAATTTTTTTACATATTCTTTGGTATCTATAATACTAAAGCAAAATATATAATACTAAGCAAAAATATATAATACTGAGCGATAATAGTATTTTTTATTGGATTGCATCCAGTTATGTAGTTTAAAGCAGGCTATTCCAGCTTGGTTGTTCATTTTTTTTTATTTACTTTTTTTATTACCGTAAGCTGTATAGATACATCAAACAAAAATGCTCCAAACTTTATAAGCTCCACTATTTGCTACTTTGAAAGTGCATACATATTGAAATAGCTGTTAGCATGTATGAAATTTAATTGAACTGCTCTTGTGTGTACATGTGAAGTATAATTTATGAAACTGCTCTAATGAGAAGTTGTAAGTTCAAAATCATTATCTCCAAATCTTGGGATATTGGTTGAAGGTAAATGTTAGATTTCCAGTACAAAGTATAATAGAATTGTAATACTTAATTTAATTATTAATTTAAGTACTGCCATGTCCTGATTTAACAAACTCATTGGGACTGAACAATTTATTTGTTAATTCAGGATTATTCCTAATATCTGGTTCAAAAAAATATTTTGTACATATATACATTTTTACACTTACATTTTGTAAATTCTGAAATAAACAACTACACAAAATATCCACAGTTGGAAATAACACTTTTTATTCAGTAGCTAAAACTATTATTAAAATACTTTTATAAACTTGCTAACAAGGGGAAAGCACGACTAAAGAAATTCATTTTGGGACAAGACTTGGTATAATATTTAATGAGTTCTTTTTAAATAGATTTATTTCATTTGCAGATGGGGTTAGAGTTGCGCTATCAACTTTTTGAATTCATTTAATTTTTTTAAATTAAATAAATTTATTTAAAAGACTTATTAAATCTTTTATAAATTATAAAATAATTCATTAAATTTTTATGTATTTTATAGATTATATGTAAAATTATAAATATTTTATTTATAATATGTTGTATTTCACATTGTAAAACTATTTGTAACAAATTTTTATCTAAAATATTTATTATATATTTTATAACTATTTATATAATTACAGTAATTATTTTACTTCATAAAATTCAAAATAATTACATTAAATATTTAGTAAATATTTTATTTATTTCAATTAAATGAATTGGGGAAGGGGTTCATTATGGGATTAAAACCCTAGCCATCCTTGTAAAAAAAATTTTAAAAAAGCAGGTGCTCTCTCTCTGCCAGTTGAGCTACTGCATCGGTGGAAATAATTAAAACTTAATTGTATAAAAGCTAAGCATGAATTTCGAAGGCTATTTTCTCGGAATCGACTGGCCATTCGGCGCTAATACATTGAGGTTTGAACTCCCTAATGCAGTACTACTATTATACCCAGTCTCATCCCAAAATGAATTTCCTTAGTCATGCCCTAGTAAATAAATTATAGTATATCAATTTCTGCACCAGAATCTATTCATAGCCTGACAAATAAACCATTTCCTCAACTTCAATTGATCATAGTCTGTCATCAAATGTAACGTAATTGTTAAAATCTATCCCAGGAGTGACTTCTTCAGGGTAAAATTTTCATCTTTTTATGTCTGTGCCTGAAAATCTAGCTTTCTGAAACCATTTTTTATTGTTTTTTAACAATCCGCCATGCTTCCCAAATTTTCATAATTTTCTGCAAGATTATACCTAATAATAAATGTCACCCCTCTTAAGAAAGAGCAAATGGTAAAATCTCTAGAAATCTCACATTGTATTGTGGAGAGAGATGATTTAGAATTTCCTGTCCTATTCAAAACTTATGCAGTTGGCTCATGACTCATCTGCACCAGTGAAGTTTAATAATGGGTTGCATCTCTTTCCATCAAAATTTGCTGCTTTCATGAAAATGTTTTTCTATTAAGCTTAAAAAGTGTCATTTGAAAAGAAATCCAATTTTTCTTATCCAAACTAATAAACATTTTTTTCGGTTGTGTAAGAAATTCGTTATTTTTCAGGGTTTATTATTCATTAATCGTCTAGCTGTACACAACCTATTTCTTTAAAAAATATGCATGATATTTAGTTCTTAAGGGGTCTTAGGACCCTTAACATATATCTGTGCACTCGAAAAAAATATCCTTCTTGAAACCAATGTAACTTAGCAATAAAGCAAAACAATCATTTGAAATTTTTATCACATGATAATCACATATATTTACATTTGTTCTCAAATTTCCGGAGAATTTGAGAAAAAATTTTAAAATTTATAAGGAAATAAAAAATTGGACAATTTTTCAAAAATTTGAAAATTAGTATTTTACAGCGCGCAAAAGTCTGAAGTACAAAATTGATCAAAATTTACAAAATTAACTTTACTTGGTATAAAAATGTTCACTTTCAAAGTTATACAAACTTTTAAAAAATTTAGAGAAAAAAAATATTTTTTAAATACAATTATAACGAAAATTTTAAGAAAAAAATAAATTTAAATTCAAATAAAAAAAATTTCTTAATTTTTTTTTTGAAAATTGAAGTATAAGTTATGAAGAGCCATATTTTGAACACGTGTATGAAATTTCAAATCGATCTCATAAATAGTTTCTGAGAATTTCTGCGCGCAAGCTAAAATTTGTTGTTTTGAGAAAAATGAAGTTAAAGATACGAAAGAGAGGGATTTTGTTTAAATTTCTCTAGTTATTTCTCAATAACTTCGGAACTTTTTACAGTATCAACAACAATTTGGTATCAAAATGCTCAGAAATGTTGAGGCTTTAACATATATTTTTTTCAAAAAATTGAAAAAATTTCAATTTAAGAGTCCTTAGACCCCTTAATAAAGAGTATAGTGCTAATTCTTATCAATGCTCTCCAAATGATATATTTTTTATTAATCTTATTTTATTAGTATTATGCTATTGTCTGTGGCTGGTATTTTTCACTTAAGGTATGCTTTGTTTTAAGCAGTTGCAGATATAACAAGAAAATACATTTCTTAATGGGCATATTTGGCTGCTCTTAATAAATACTAGTTAATAATATTAATCAAATGTAATCTATATATAATTTTTCTAGGCTCCACTGATGGCTCCACCTATGAGTGAAGAATTGGCTGACGTTGCACCCCTGTTGATGGCTTGGTACTGGGCTGGTTACCATTCTGGAATGTATGCTGTAAGTAAATTTTAGAAGGGGGAAAGAGAGCATTATTTAATATTATAAATTTACAGATTCTTTCCTGAAAGATTAAATTTTCTGGTACTTCTACATTTAAAATATTTGTAATGTTAAACACTTTTTTTTCTAGTCTGTCTTGCCTTTAAACTGAAACCTCTACCTTTTTTAATCGTGCATGTTAATTATTTACTGTGATGGTTGAAATGTTTTTGTAATTTTATTGGGAAATGTCTACTATGAAAATCGATTATCAAACTAAGATAGAGGGAAAACCTGGAGAACAATCATGTTTCAAACAACTTGTCCTCACCTTATTATATTGACATAACCTTGCCATCTTAAGGAATGGGAAAATCTTATTGCATTTCTTTAATTGTAGGTGGCTGTTTATTTTAGAAAAAAATTCAATCTAATTTCTTCCAATTCTTAGTATAGATATATTTAAATAATTTATTATGAATAAAGAGTATCATAGTTGGCAAGTTGCTGTTGATTTCATTCCCATCATACCAACAGAAGTATTATATAAAATAGTGTAAGGGGTGAGTATATTGCATTTAATATTTCTGTTTCAAAATATTTGTGCCTTGGAAGTTTGGAAAGCAAGATATTAACTTGTACGTAACTTATATTTTCCTGTTTCAAATGGCTTTCATCATTCAGTAGAATTAATGAAATCAAATTAAATTCACATTTTAATTAAAATTTTAACGCATCAGTTTAATTGCATTAACTGATAAGTTATTACAAAAGTAGTGACTATTCAAAGTGAGATCTCTGAATTTAAGTATTTAAACAAGAGCACTATGTTACAATTGTTAAATTTCTGTATTGGTTGTGTTGACTTTCACTTTAAGTTTATAGTGCAATTCACTTTTACATTAATTTTCTCATTAAAACTTGTATTATAAATTAATCGGTGAAACCACTCGTGCTTTAAATGTTGAATTCAAAAATTGAGGTTGCGCTTAGAAATAAAATTTTGTTAAATAAAATATTTGGAAACGTGCATCTTGTATCTTAAAATTTAGTCATACAAGAATATTACTAAAATGGATATTTAAGTAAGTTGAATGAGAGATAAAATTGTGTATAAATTTATCAAAATTGGAATGTTTTCTTGTTTGAATAATTAAATGTTTTTTTTTTTCTGAATTTCTTTGAAAGAACTACATTATGCCTTTTTGTTTCTGGCTTTGTAGGAAAGAAGTAAATAGTAATCAATTTTCAAATGTATAGGACATTTATTAATCCTGGAATATTTGTAATTGTTCAAATTTTAGATAAATTCGTAAAGTCTACTTTTAAGTTAGAATATATAACAATTGGTTCTAATTTGAATGAGTACCTTAAATATACTTCTAAATTAAAATGTAATAATTTTTTTCCCCTCCCTTGCAAAAAGTTTTCAATTCGTTTTTTAAAAGATGTTAAGTTTTTATATTTGTTCTTGGTAAATATCAATATTTTTAATTGTTTATCTTTTTGGTGTTTACTACACAGATGAGTGTTAATCTTATAATTGCATTACAAGTTTCAATGTACAAAGTGAAATGTATACTTTTCTGGGCTGCGAAGTGATATTGGGGACATGTCAATGTAGGCTTACAATCACTTGAGAGTATTTGATTTATGTATCATGTGAAATTCTCTCATTGATCTTTGCGTCTAGTTTCTGTATCTGACAAATTCAGCATCATGAATGATACTGGCTTTAAAATTACGTGCACAAAAGGCGTGAGAAGCTCAGCAATCGAAGGGAAGATGCCTCTGAATGTTGAAGAAAAAATATACACAATGTTCGCACCAAATTCTAATTCAAAATGCAAATTTGTATAATTTAAATGTGTTTATTCAAAGTTTTCGTTTTTGTTTACTCGCATCTATACATGTATACCAGAGAAATCTTAGCCTTAGGAGTTTGTTGTATTGTGGATATTTTACTTTAACTAATGTAAAAAAAAATTAGTTAAACAGTATATTGTTTAATATTAAGTTATAGAAGTATAGCAGTTTATATTGATGTTTAGTATATGAGGTATTACTTTAGAGCAGAGTGGTTTTCTAATTGTGTTCCATAAAACCCTAGGTTGAAATAAAGATTGAAAAAAAAACTGTAAATGTGTTTAAAAGTAGATTCGCGTTCTCTATGGAGTTTTACAAGAATCTGAAACCTTTCTTTCCATCCTAAATGGCATGTCACTTGGACAGAAATTTAAAAATAAATTCAGCTTTGGACAGTCCTTCCTTTTTAGAAATTTCCTGGAACTTTAATTAATTGAAAGACCAATACAATGATCTTTCTTTCTAGATTGTGAATATTCTATTTATGTTCCTGGATTCTACTAAATAACTTTATACTTGTTAGTGCAATGTTGTATAAAACAAACTGGAACGGAATGAATAGAATTTGGTCGACAGTGTTCAAAGTAATAACATGCCGAAAGTAAGACTTCTTTTTCCATTCGTAGAAGGGGGGAAGGATCTACCTTCAAGAGTACAATATTAACGATCACCTAACCTTTATATAATTTCCAGAGGGGAAAAAAGCATGAATACATAAATCGGAGTGTCTTGCCAATGAAAAGGGACAACTTTTCAGCATATTAAGATTAAACGTCAAAATCAAAGTGGGAACGGCTTTTAAATTTCGGATTGTAAATTTGAAAAATTTAGAGTTTCTCAGACAGTTAAATTATTTTAATGCCGTTTTGAAAGATTTATTTAAATTAAAACATTTCTATATGCAACTGCAGATAGCTTCAATAGACCTGGACAGACTGTTAGCATTAAAAATGCAAACGTATCAGAGTTACTAAATACCTGGTGTATTAATGCTAGGGGTGAGATAACATATAACATATTAATGTATTGAGTAAATTACATTAATATGTTATATTTTAATTAAAAATGTCATTTTCTTTAATTGTATTTGCATATACCCATAACATGTTCTACTTAAAATATTATAAGATCTATACTTCTAAATAAAAGAATGATTTTCCCTGGCGATGCCATTTTTTTAGAATATTAAATACAACACATAAGTGAATGAATCAGGTACCATTCCAAGTTTCAATTTTTCATTGAATTGTTAAACTGAAACTTTGACTACATGTTATGTGGAACTAAATTTTATGCGACAATTTAGTTTTATCATTGTTTTCTTTTTAAATCCCAGTTTCATGAATATTTTTATTTCACTTTTTGTAGGGCCAGGAAGGAACAAGGTCTCACGCTCGAGCACCCGGACCTCATGGACATAACCACTGCCAACATGCACACCATTGCTACTGTCATTGCTAAATAACATTTGGAAGGACACTAATTTTGTTCATTACTTTTAATTCCATTTCTTAATTTAATTTTACTGTTAAATTAAGTGTAGACATTTTATAGGTCTAGGGTCTTATGTCATCTTTGTGTTTGTGTACTTCTATGTATTTTATCTTTAATTTTTGGAAAAAGTGTTCAAATACTTTTGTGTGTTCAAACTTCAAAATTATCTGTAGATGTAGCATTCTCTCTTAAATGTTTCAATATGTGCTGTGTTTGACTCTTAATTGATGGGGAAAATAAAGATCTGAGTCTTAACTTGTTTGTAGTAATTCTTTCAGATTCATACTAAGAAGTTTAACAGAGTGCTAATCGGTCTATAATATTTGATTTTCAGAGTTTGCTTTAGTGTGTAAAATGGAGTATATATTAATTTTGCAGTAAGAAAGAAATCATGTTTTGATACTAAATTTTTTACTTTCTCGATAAGTATATCATGTGGATATGAAAATAAAAGCCACTTCCCTATTTTGCATTTAACTGATTGCCATTGTGCTTTTCACGATTCTAGTGTAATACAGAAAATACTGTACAGATTTTGGACTATTTTGATTTATCACAAATTGGGAAAAGTTTTTATCTTTTTACATGACTTATTTTATTTATATAACATAGTCATCCCAAATTCTAAAAAAACTTTATTTTTAAACTGTAAAATGTTACACACATGGAGTGTGAGGCTATTTCCATTTGTATGAATTCCCCTTATTTTATAATGTCAATATTGAAATTTGTATAAGTTCTGAATTTGGTGCTCATAGTGAAAAGTACCTTTTTGATGTTTATAAAATTTTTTAATCAATTGAAATAAAATTCATACATAATACATTGCCACAGGAAGCATCCTGCAACATTTGCTTTGATGTGCCTGCAATGTTTCAGAGATAACTTCAGTTTTTTAGATAGATTCGTTGCAAGCACATCAGTTACTCTTGACATCCAGTTCATGTCATATGGTTTGTTTTCTTATTGAAGTTATATCATTTCTTAATTCATTTATAATAAATGAGAATCAGCTGGCATTGTGTAAAACTTGGACATGATTTAGGTTTCAACTCATTCAATTCTGCCAATATTGTGGTATTTTCCAACTAATCTCATCAGCCCTGACGAAAAGAGAGCTTGTGAAAAAGTAAAATCAAAAGAAAATGTGCCTATGGGGGGGGGGTACTTTTCATTCGGATCATTTTCAAGGTTATTCAAAGTAAAGAATTTTTGAACGGGGAGGGGGGGGGGGTGAAGATTAGAATTTTTATTGCATAATGTATAAAAGAGAGAACAAGGAATGATTCAAAAAAAAAAAAATTGGCTGATTTTTTTATTTGTATGTTTTTATTTTACAAACATTAGGCAATATAAGTGTTTCGTCATTTTTCTTTACGCCCATTTTATTTTTTGCAAAATTTGATAGAACTGAGAACTTTTTTCTTACAGAAATATTTCAGTTACAAAAGAAGGGCATGACCAAGGAAATTAATTTTGGAATAAGACTTGGTGTAATAGTAGTACTCTTTTAGTATATTCAAAAAGCAACCCCGAAATTGAACTGTTATGCGCACAATCTTTTTAGTTATGAGTTGTTTTGTTAGTTTGGGATCTCTTGCGAGCTGGCGTCAGTCTGAGTTGAGAGATTGCTTGTGGTGCTTTGTTGTGTGCATTCCTATCTCACTGTCCCTTTGGTGATCAGTGAGATAGCCAACCACAAAGATTGGGTGTGAAATTTTGCTTTCTGTTGGAGAATTTGCAGCCTAGACTTTTTGGATGCTTCGACAAGCCTTTTATGGGCATGTGGGAAAATCGCAGGTCGAAGAGTGATGTGGGAGAAGTCAAAGAAAACACCTTAACTGCTTTGAACAGTATCTGAACTGTCTTAAGCAGTGGTGAAAGTGTTGGGAATACTTTGTATACATGTACATAATTTTGTATACATAATACAACAATGAACATGGACAATACTTTGAAGGGGACTAATGTAGAGTGCATTAAAAATAAATTCTGGTTACTATGGGGTACCCCTCGAAGAATAGAATACTATTTTACTTTAAAGGATAAGGTTTTATGAATCTCAAAAGTTTATATTCCAACATCTTTCATTGGAAAATAGGCTCTATGCATTAAGCAATGAGTGATGAGAATTAAACATAGACAGCAATAAAGAATTAATCTGAGTATAGTAACTACTGCTCATGTTACTGTGAAATTGCACTAAATCATTGAATTCAAAATGAGACAAATGTTTTTTTTCTTCTATTCCATACTCCTCCGATCTTTCGGTCAAAAGTCGACAAGGAACTCGTTACAATGTAGAATGATTTAAAAAATATTCAACAGCTTTCAAAGTTCAGTTTACAACAGCTGGGTATATTCTGAAGTTATCTCCAGTCTTGGTGTACGTCATGATCACAAAGTAGGCAAGAATTTGAATGAGCTATTCCCATTCTGCAAAAGTTTGACCAGTAGCAAATCTAAAATGCTGACTGCTCTTGGAATTCTTGATATCTTCAGAAAGAAGTTTGATATCTTTTCTGAAGCACTTTATATATAATGCGTGTTCAAATTAAAGTAGTTCGAAGCGTCGCATGCGAGCAGTTTTCAATGCATTTTCGTGAAATAAACAAGATAGTGAAGGTGTATGTACCAAGCGTGCGCAAGCAGAGTTGTGATAGCTGCATTCGTAAGGGTGAGGCATTCATTTAAAAACTGCTGGTGTGAATTCAACTAAGTCCAAAGCGGACGAGAGAGTTGTAATAGTTTTTTATTTTAGAAGGGTGTAAGTCTGGATTTTTTAATCTTTGTACAGTGACACGTATGTGTCGAAGCCCATAGTGGCGTGGTGGGCGAGAATGTTTAGCGACAGGAGACTGGAATTGCTGCGGCCTGGTTAGGCGAACAAAGTTGACAGAGAAGCTGATTACGAACATTGGCAGGCACTGCAATCAAGGAAAATCGATGTCGCAAATGGGGGGGGGAGTTCAACGTTTCCATCGCTATTGTTCACCAACAATCTGACGTATCGGAAAATTAGTTGCCATTGGGTACCTCGCATACCGTCTAAACACCACAAGAAACAGCAAATAGGCCTGAGTTTACAGCATTTGTTGCGCTACTGGGATGGCGGTGACGACTTTCTACTGCACATAGTGCCAGAGAATGATACATGGTGTCACCACTTTTAATCGGAAGGAAAGTCCGTCAGCATGCAATGGAAACATCCCGACTCACTAGGCCAAAAATTCAAAGTTTTGCAGTCGGCCAGAAAGGTGATGTTGATGGTATTTTTCGATATGCAGGGACTCCTGTTTATGGAGCTGGACCTCCCATCAACACCCAATGGCACACTCAAACACTTGATAAGCAGCCTAAGGCTATCAAGAATAATCTTTCAGGTATGCTTTCATCATTATTCACGATAATGCAAGGCACTGGTTCGTAAAAAGTGGGAAGTCCTGGAACTTACAGTCCGAAACTGTCACTTTGCGACTATCACATCTTAGGACCGCTGAAGGAAAGCCTTAATGAGTCAATGATTTCGCTTCGACGATGACTTAAAGGCTGCAGTTCTGAACTGGTTCCATGATCAACCGACACCGTTCTTCGCGGACGGAATTCGTACCCTTCCTAAGCAATGTGACACCTGTCTAAACGCCATGGGGGATTTCTTTTAGCCAACTTTGTATATGCATTTCACTCATTAAATATTGTTTCTATCTGTCTCATTTCGGTTTTTATATGCGTCTCATGGATACACACCTCGAATCGCATTCATTTGACACCACTTGTCCAGTTAACTAAACATTTTTTATTACGCTGAAAATTAACAATCATTTGTGGTACATTGAAGCCCCATGAATCTGTTAGGGTGTAAGTTAGCTGCAAAATTTAATCTGAGATGAACCAAACGTGTATAAAGGTTCAAATCCCCAAACATCAACAAATTTTTAACATAAAGATTACGTCTCGAAGCTTTTGTGTGTCTATGTGATTTTTTTTTTAAATATTACCCCACCACTCCATAAAACAAGCCATTTCGATACGGTGTGGAAATTTGAACAGTTAAGATGCCACCACAGGAGTCGTCCAAATCATTTGACCTTGGTTCAAATGTCCATCGCCATTCTGTTTCTTCATAGAGATCAATTCGAGACGAATTGTACTAAAGAGATTGTGTTCTGAATCAAACAGGTCCTCAAAGTGTTTGGCGTGACACGATTGTCATTCCAAAGAAAAATATTGGTGATTTATGAGTTTGAATGCTGCTCAGCCAGTATGGTAGATATGACCCTCGGCTTGTAACCGAGTGGGTTCGAATATCAAATAAGGCATGGATGTATCTTCGGGAATAGAAGTCGGACCTTCGCCTGAAACGGATTCCCGTCTCAAATGGAAAGCAGCACACCCCTTCTGTTATATGCTGGGATCATTGTTTGTAAAATAAGTGTCTATATATTCCTGTATTTGTATTCTGTTCTTTCATATGTTTCCCAGGATAAAAACAGACAACACAACTTACTTGAATGTGTTCAATGGCAGGGACGTCTTAAGGCTTGGGCCCAGGTTCTCGACTTTGTCTTAGTAAGATCATGATCCGGATAATTTTAATGTTGCCAAATACTATTCACACACATCTCCGAGAAACGGGGAATTTCAAATTGCATGTCAAGTGGCAAGACTATTATTATGTGATGCTCGTCATCCATGTCTAGGCCTTGGCCTAGTACAATAAACAATCATTCAACTCATTTAGTTGAAATGCGGTCATTGGTCGAGCCGGTTTGTGAGTCGTGCACTTATACGAGGGTTGGGGCAAAAGTCATGGCAACTATTTTTTTCTTGGAGATACCAGTCCGGTTGAAAAATGTGACATATACAGACGAAAGAACAAGGTGTTAACTACATGTGTGGACAATGAATAGTACTGAAATATCGTAACACTAATTTATTACGGCCTTCACGGTGCAAAAGAATGACAACACAGTACAGATAAAGTTCACATGACGATGCGTTTCTCGATGCCACTTGCCCTCCAACTCCAGTAGCGTCCATCCTCTGTCTTCATCCATGAGCTGCTCGATGACGGCAAGTGCCAAGTCAGTCCGCACACTGAGTGGTCGTCCCAAACGTTGCTCATCACTGGTTGACACACGTCCTTGCTGAAACTTTCCTACCCACCGTGCTACTGTACGGTATGCTAGGGCATTATTCCCAAGGGCTTACACAAATTCACTGTGACATTCCATCTCATTTCTCCCTCGGAAAACGGCTATTTTGATGTAAGCGTGCTGCTCAACACGGGTTACTTCCGTCTCGCACGACACTCGCCAAATGACTGATTTCAGAGCCCTCGCTGCGCTACTACCAACTATCACAGAGCCATCTGTTGTACTGCATACACACTATGCCTGCAGAACTTCCACACGACTCATACGTTTGTGATCCGTTCACATATCTTAAAGAAAAAAAATAGTTGACATGACTTATGCTCCAACCCTCGTATTTGTTTTAAATTACCGTTTGAACGAGTCTTTGACAATACATGCTTTATACTGTCTACTTTTAAAGATCTCAGGTAGGGTCTACTTTTGAACAGGGGCCCAGGGCCTCAAAGAATCTTAAGACGTCCCTGCAGAGAAGGATAGTAAAAAATCGAGCGTTTCTTTAACCCCTTAACGAGGCACTTATTTCGAAAAGCAGATGGGGGGGGGGGCTTAAATTGCTTAAGGAAAAAAATTTCAGAGCCTTGTTTTGGCCAAAAATTAAAGTTTTAATTTTTGATCTACATTGGAAATAAGAGCCGAATATTGCAATCCTGCGCGTCCATCAACTTTTATTGACCTTCTTTTTCGAATAGCTGTTTCGTAAAAAAAAAAACCATCTGTGGCGGTATCTAAAGTCAATAAAACAGTTTCCAGATAGGAGCAATCACTTTTGTCTAGTGGTATGTTACGTGTTTACGGATCAGGAGGCACTGAGTTCTAATCCAGCACAAACTGTTAGGCTTTTTATTTTCCATAGTAGATCTCATTTCAGTCTTTACTCTCTTAAGGGCAGAAAAGCTTTTCTCTGCTGTACAGTTTGTCACAGGAAGAGTCAAGTAAATTTTCATTGCTACTTCTAAATTTGGGAAGGTACTTTACAACTTGTTTTTCTAGTAATAAGATTCCTCTCTAATTTTTTCCACCTTCATATACATTTTGAAATGTTGATACTCTTGCACAAGCTATTCTTCATTGATGTCTTTGGAGTGGCTTTAAGCCAAGCATTTTGCCTGTTTTGTCGCGTCTCCTTGCTCCTAAGCGGTGGTACATTCGCTTCAATCTCGATTTTTTCTCTTTTTTCGCCCTTATACGGCATGAGCACACTTCGTGCCATATCACATTTATCTTTGAGAAATTTAATAAGAATTGGAAAAAATATATATATATATAATGAAGAAAAATTTCACTTGTTGAAAAATCATTGCCATATACAATAAGTTTATTTAAATATTGCATTCTGAAGATGCGTTAAAACAGGCCTTGAAATTTTATTTCGTACACTCCAACTTAAGAACATCTGTTCTGCATTTTCCAATTGTTGGGTTATGAAAATTATTAAATATGAAAAACTTTCATAGCTCCTCAAAGGGTTTGCCTGGACTCCATGGTCTAAAACCTTACTCTTCGTAGTCTGCAATGTGGTGTTTCTGTCAAAATGCGTGTTCAAGACATGCATTTTGCTTGTCAAATCTGCCGTGGTATTGACTGGAGTGCCAGCTGAGATGTCGACCTCTGTGTCAGACCATAGTTCTTGTGGAAGTTATATAGGACAAAGATATGTATAACAACCAGGAATGCGCGTTGATAATTTCTTTTAAAATGAATTATTTATAGAGAATCGATATTTTCAACAGAACTCTGTTTTTAATTCAATGGAAAGAAATCTTGTACGAGAGAAAAAATGTAGCTTTGATATGGAAAGTAGAATGGAAACTCTCTGGCATAAAGTTCATCATTAAATAGTGATTTGTAAAAAGAACCAACCAGAGCTGCGCACCCAAAGGTGGAACTCCTTACTTATATTCATTTTCTATTCAATTAGCTAGTCTCCCTCCACTGTGTTCAACTGTATAGTCTCAACCTACTGATGTTTTTTTCATTGTGTTTAATGCACTTTAATATTTTTGATAGCGAAATAATTTTATGCAACTTCAAATTAATATTTTCTACTTATATTAAATTATTATTAAATTGTGATGAGAGGGTAAAGTTAAATTTTAACGAGATCCCCTCGTAATTTTGAGCCGTGATTTATGACTCCAACGGGTAGTGAATAAATCAAATGTTCTTTGAGTCGAATGCAAGCATTAATGGAAAAATTGATCATTCGTATTTTTTTTAATCCATCCAAAAATATGGAGTGTAATACGATAATAATAATGCAGATGAATATCTAAACATGAGAAGTAAGGTGCATTTCCGGATATTGATCTCGTTATTAGCAGTCGCGTAGCTAGGCATCCAAAGGCCCTAGCGCAAGAAGAAAAAAATATCGAGGGCCCTATTTTGGTTGGGTTTGATTAAATAAAAATATATTAGAGTATTTTTTAAATATACAAAGCTAGTTTAACACATCAGACCTTTATCGTATTGCGAAATACTGAAACAGGAAAATAGCTTATTTATGAGACATATTGCTATTAAAAATAAAATGACTAAGAAGAAATGGCTTCCTGGTGTAGGTTTTTTAAGATGTAAGGTTAGATTTTTCACGGAACTTGAAGTTTATTTTCAAGTAACAATTAGAAAAATGAAGGAAAAAAAAAAATATGTACTTTTCCCAGTAAGTACAGCAACACTATACAAACAATGGAAAGAATTTAGGGGGAATTTCCTACAAGTTTGAAATTACGTTCAGCTGAGTTTCCCTGATCATGACTATGTTGCAATTTTTATATATATCTTAAATGTGGGAGAAATTATTACAAGTTCGGCTTGCTTGGTGATCAGAGTACGAGGGCTTCCCTAAGCTTGAGGGCCCTGGTGCATGGCACTGCCTAGCCCATTGGTAGCTACGCCACTGGTTATCAGACTACACTGTTTTGGGGCAGTACTTCCAAATTGTAGAATTGAAAGACTGGCATTTGAATTCAGTCCTTCCACTTAAAAATTTTTTAGTTGAAGATTATTTTGCGAATACAGGTTTTATTGTATACTGTACCACACTGTATTTTTCAATACCTTTTGCCCTTGAGTGGTTACACCGTAAAGTTGGACCAACCGAGCATCAGTAATTATTTGTTGAACGGAGATGATAGTAAACATAACCTTATGCATAGTTATTTTCGCATATAACACACATTTCCATGGTAAATTTGTGCATTAATTTCTTTGTCAAGTGATTTTTCCCATTTATTCTTCTGCCATCTATTTCTTGCCAAAATTTATAAGTTTTAATTTACAAAGTCTGGCGCTTTTCAGCTATCTTGGATTTGCGAATTTTTTCAGATTATGTGGTGTTTTCACGCAGTTTGTTTACATTGCATTTAAGTTATTTTTGACATTAACATTTTTTTGTCAGGCAGATTACGAAGCAGTTTGCTTTAAAATGCTCTTAACATTCCACACACAAACTATTTTTTTCTAAACATACTTGAAAAATACTTTTTGAAAGTAGACTTAAACTGATCTTTAAGTTCGGAAGAAATAAGCAGCCAAAGAGTTTAACTAAAAATATTTTTGGAAAAAATGCTTGCTAAAAACTTAAAATCATTTTTTTAAGGAAAAAAATTGAATAATTCGCACAATTTTACATTAAAAAATAATAGTTGCTTATATTATTCAGATATTAACATTAAGAATAACTTTTTAGTCAACTGTATTTTTTATTGTGATTTAGTAAGATTTTTTCAAAAAAAAAAAAAAACTTATTTTACTTTTGTTTGGTTATGAATTGACATGTCTAATTGCAATAGCAAGGGATGCAAATACACAAACCTTTTGCAACGACACTGAGTAAATATGAAGCAGTGGCGTAACGTACACCCCCATGACTATAAGGGGCTGAAAGCTTTGTTATGGCTTTGGAATCCTTTGCGAGATCCATCTTGGAGCCTATATCGTGACTTTGCAGGGGCCCTAACATTCTCCCACTGATATGAAGCATTTTATACTAACTACTTTTCACTCAAAAATGAGATACAAAGAGTTTTCATAAAATAAATCTCAAGCCAGCTCTGATGCTGCAGTGAAATCCAGACGTTACCAAAATGGTTGCAATACAACACAAGTACCAAATGTTTAATTATAGTTTTCATATGTGTGTGTGAGAAATATCCCCCCCCCCAAAAAGTTTAAGATTCTTTAAAAGTTTACCTTCCTTTTTATTTATTCATGTGAAAAGTGCATTAAAAAAATACCAATTCTAACTGCTAAAGGGACCAATGTTACTCTGACTAAAATGCTTATTTCTGGTTTTGATTTTTTTAAAAATGAAACATTTCATATATTTCAATTTTTAGTCATAGTATAAACCAAATAGGTTGTTTTAGAAAGCATGATTTAAAAATATGTTGCATAAGGCAAGATCTAAATCATTTTCACTTTTTTATAATGTATACATTTAATATATATTACATTCCAATAAGTTCAAATTTTTTTTTTTTTTTGAATTTCATAATTTTTTTTTAAAGTGTAGAGCAGATTCCATGATATTTTTTTTTTTTTGGTAGCTAATAAAATTTCTACTAAATCGTTTCTTAAAACCTTGAAGACCAAAAAATTAAAAAAATAAATAGTAATAATATGTATTATTAAACTATTTTATATTCAGAAAAAATTGCTTATTCAAAGGAAATAAACTGAAGAAAATAAGATTTAAAAAAAAATTTCCGAAATGTATCTGGGTGTGAATTTGAAACAATTATATTTGACTAACAAAAACCTTTTAAAATTTTCTTTTTTTTTAAGAAAATTCTCATGCACTACTTATTTTATTTTAAAAACATTTAGAAAATTAACTCAATATTTGAAACCAGAATGAGTGACAGCATAAAATCCCATACAAAAATTAAAAATCACAAAAACAACAAAGTAAGTTAAAAATTACAAAATATATCAATTGCATTTAAAAAATTCAACTAAAATGGACTAGACAATATATAAACATCCAGCTTAGTTTTCAGAATAAAAAAGTAATTTTTTTGGTTCTAAATCACAAGTAGATACATTATATACACACACACATGCTCTTAGTTATTTTTTCTTCTCTAAATTCTATAATTGGATCTAGGTCTATATGTTTACAATGATCTCATTCAAAACAACATTCGTTATGTTGAAACAGTCAGAGTACCTTTCTTATTTGATTAAACAGGTGCACATGCAATTCAAAAGAAAGACATGATAAACAAACGAATATAAAAGACGCCTACATGGGTATACAATATTTCTTGTGATCTGAATTATTACATTAGACTAAAATACAGAAAAGAAAAATGTACAATTAAGAAACAAGTTTTCAATAAAAACTTTTAATTAAATTTTAAAGGTTTGATATTCATAATTTCATTAAAAAAGTTTTATAAGCCATTTTCACTTTAAAAAAATTCATTCTCATTCTTATATAATACACAAGTAATTTTGGAATATGAATTGCTTCTGGAACTCATTACAATGGTTTTGGCAAAAGCCTTTTCTGTTTGCCTTAGGATCTAAACAAACATTTAGTTCATATTTTTAGTTTATGTGATAAAAATTATATGGAATGATCTTAAAGGAAATTTCAATAGTAAACATAGATTTTCAATTTCTTAGGTAGAAAATTACTTCAGAAACAAAACTGCTTTTATACATTAACCCCCTCCCCACTACTTCTGGTCTTTTTTATGTCATTCTTATTCTGGATATATATTATTGTATTTAAATCTTTTAATTACCTTGAAAACATTTTTAAATCATTCAGAATAATCTTAAGTGGGGGGGGGGGCATAAAAAATAAGAAAAATTAGCAATAACTTTTAATGTGTCCTTATTAAAGAGAAAATCTGAATATTTTACTTAGTTCACATGAAGCATTGATTATTTTAATGAATTTTGGATCTTATTTTAAATATTTGTAAATAAAAATTTGAGTGAAGTAATGATGTTAAAATCACAGAAAACTACATCAATAGCATGGTTTAAAAAGGCTCAGAGGTTTTTATTATTCAGAAATAAAAAGAAATACATATTTCTTATCCCTCTTACATTCATTTCAGCCATGGTAGCCACAACAATCAGATGATCAATTTTTAATGAAGTCAACTATTTGTGTGATCAGATTAAAAATAGTATGCTACCTTTAATTGAAATATACAATTTATAATAATATTTCTTAAAACATAACCAACCAAAAAAACAAGACAAACCTTTTTTATATATATAAAAATGCACTGAATGTATAGAAGATTTGAAGTGTACAATCAGGTAGAAAAATTTACTGAAAACATAATACAGAAAAATCACATTTTGCAGATGCATTTGGAAATCAAAAATTCCTTTAAAAAATGCAATCAGTCATTGGTGGTCAGATACATTTCAAGCAGCAGCTTGCTGTTTCTTCTCTAAAGCCTTCTGTTGCTTTAACCTCATCTGATCTGCATCCCTATAGTTAAAAAAAAATTAGCAATATATTCCAATATTGCATAATTACTTGTTAAAGATTTGAAAATTATGTTAAAAACATGAATTTAAAGAACAAAGGCACTAATTTGATATCAGTACGCTAAGCTACAAGTTGTTGATATTTGCCAAGATGAGGAGAGCATCACTAAATGGCCTGATCTTTAATGTTTGGTACTTATATTATGTATATTGCGACTTTTTATTGGTTTATTTTGAAGGTGGTAACCCTATTAATTTCAGATGATTTTGATTTTTAAAAAATGTTATGCTTTCAAGATTGTACCTTTAGTTTTTGTCATTTATTCGAACATGAATATTTTGAACATTTTTGGTGAGCACCAGGATCTTTTTCAAAATATAAGGCCCATGTTTAAAATTTTTATGTATCAAAAGGATTTCCAAATTTGCACTTTCTGTCCATTTTGTTTTCCTGAGAGTTCTGCTTTTTCCCTCTCATCTCTCGATTAAGATTTCATTCATTTTGGGTGCTATGAAATGTGATAAGTTAACCAGCAAAATGAAAATTGTTTACAGACACGATAAGAAAATTTGACAGCTGCATGTTTTATTGCAGATCTTAAGAGTGCAAATTTGCATGACCACGATAGCAATTCTTTTTTCACTCACAGCAAATTGAGAATTTTCCCTTTACTTAATTTCAATTTTGATTAATGAATTTTTAAGTTTCTCCTACAATGAAATTCATATAGAACTCAGAATTTCCTTAATCATTATATTTCATTTTTCTCACATTCCAAAATTCCTCACATTCTATATATATTTTTTAAAAACTTGGCACTATTATAAATCCACTTTGTTTTCCCACAAAAAAGTAAGTACATTTTTGCTTAATTTATTATCTTGTTTCCTTTAAAATCTACGCAATTTAACTCTTTTGTCAGAAATAAACCATTCTTTCAATTTTCCTGCAGAATCCTTAGTGCTAGGCCACCATCTAGGTTTAAATTGTGCCAAAAAGACATTAAGCTCATAGCATACCAAGAGCAAATTATTTCCAGATTTAATTGATATACACGAATATACTATATTCTGATTAACAATATATTAGAGCTATGTTAATGATAAATAACTGGCAATAGACACAAAAAATATGTGCAGTCAAGTAATAAGATCACATGAGCTAGCCCTCACAATAAACTAAGATCAAATCAGGTTCAACACAAGTTACCATTTTAGTTATTAAAAATTATTTGCATGAAATTGAGTCTTAAAATGCAATATTCCATTATTAGTTTTTACAAAGTTATATCCTATTTCAAAGTAAATTATATGTATTACACAAAATAATATAAGGAAAGTCTTTTTCTCTTTAATTGCATAAATGAAACCACAAAAACTTATATTAACAACATTCATTCTAAGCATGTTTCACCCAACCATTTCCCCAGTAATAAATTAAAAATCTAATGACTTCCTAATTTCTATCCAGCAATTATTCTTATTTCAAAAACAAAAACAGCTTTTCTATTTATTTTATGAGAAGGAATCAATACCCCAGCTTTTGCTTTATTTCCTTAAAAATCTAAAAGAAACTTTGATAATTTGATGAAATGTTCATATTTTATACATATCAAATCCAATTGCAGTTCCTTGTTTACAAAATACGTTTTAAATCATTAGTAAAATAAAGTTTTATTATATTATTCTTAAAGTTTAAAAATGTTTTCAATTCTCGAAAGAAAAAAATCAATATTTTGCTAAGTTATTTTATTTTTTTGAAATAAATGTTATCCTTTTTTAAAAAGGACCCTGCTTATTATGATCTATTTTTCAACGGATTCTTTTTTAAATGAAAAATAAACTTTTAAATAGAAGAATAACTATGTTGAAATATTTTAACAAAGATTAAAAATTTAAATTTAAAAGTAATTAAATCACAATTTACAAGGTATATCCTTCTTGTAAATGTAAAAGGATTTTTTTTTTAAATCAAAAATTCATATTAAAATACCTTAATTTTTATACAAGCCAAGTCTAGTTTATAACTAATTTTTTTCAATTATAAATTGACTTCCAACAAAAATATACTAAATATTATGTGGAGTATGATTTTTTTGGATTGATTGATTTACAGCCTACTTTACCAACTGATTAATAAAGTCGATATTTCACAGTTTGTCTGTCAGCAATCAATTTTGATGTACAGGTTACAGACAACAATAGATGTCCTAAAAGGGAATTCAAGTCTAGAAGAAAAATGCAAATTACAGACATATGCTAAAAACAAACAATCCATGAGGAAGGAGATCATTTACTTCAATACAACTCAGTCCAAAACCTACATACATATAAATGAGAAAAGGAATTACATGAAAATATGTTTTCTATGATATTTTCTGTAACTGAAATATGCAGTAAAAACCAGTTTTTGTGCAGTCCTTTTTGTGTGATTTTTTTATGGGATTTCATTTTTATGTGGTAAACGAATTTCAAAGGTGTTGGCATCACTGTAACGTTTTCCATCATATATATACATACTTCAAGATCATTGTCTTAAAAACCTATCACTGACTTTATTGCCCAAAAAATAAATCAATTGAAATTGTATCTTTAAGTGACAAAAGCAGTTTTGAACTAATTCATCAAAAGAAAATGCACATTTTGGATTAGGATGAATAGCAGTTAATTATATATGTGTATTTTAAAAACTTCTCCATGTATACAATGAAAAATTACTGCAAAATCCAGCATATGTGTGCCTATTTTTTTTATGAAGGAACCTGAATCGTACAAGTGCAATGCTCTTATGTTTTGAAATCATTTATTCACGGTATTATCCCAGACATTTGAAAAAATAGTATATTCTAAAACTACAAAACCTTTTCATTTCAATAGGTAAGTCATTTCATTTAATTAAGCAGTATTTTGATCTATATAGAAGTCTTAATTTTTTATTAATGCTTATCCTTTTGTTTATTTTTGAAGGTTGTTTGTACCCAGCATATAACGTGCACTCATAAATATCAATCTTAGTTTTTTAGTTAAAAGTGAGCATTATACGGCAGATTTTACAGTAAATGTTTTTAAAATATTTATTTTGTTTGGAAACACTTTCTCATGTATATCATAAATAGTTGATGTATTTTCTAAATGCAACTTTTTTAATGTGGTCCCTCTCCACCCCGCATGTAAAAATAAATTTCTGTAGTATGTCGATAAATTTGTTTGCTATATGTAAGCATGTATGAAATTTCTGAATACTTTTTTTGTGCACTTTTTTTAATGCAGTCCCAATCAACCACTTAAACAGGTTTTACTGTATTTATTTGTCTGCATAAGGTAGTGAGTGCTACAACTGTAAAAATGTTTTTCTTGTTTTGTTACAATTATAAAAAGGCATACATTTTACTTAAGTAATATCATTTATTGGGTGAATAACAAAAATAAGAAAAATAAAAGTTAAAGTTGAAATTAAAAATTAAAATTGCGACCTTTAAGAGTTAAAAATAAAATTGCTGGAGCTGATACTATTGTCTGTGGTACAATAGGTTTAATAATTAATTTTTTTAAATCACTTTATTTGTCTAAGATTGTTTTAATAGTTTAAACCCTTATAAAAGATAGTTGTATGTTTTGTTATTTATTTACAAATCTGAAATAAGACCTAGATGAGAGTCTGGCTCGGTCAAGAGCCATTTAGTTCCTAATAACAGTTAATTTAATAATTATAAAATTAAGTTATTCCATCTTTGATAAAAAATTTATCTCTAAAAGTTTGCAATGAAACATTTCTGTGAGGTTGCAGATTAATAATTATCATCGCAAGCCTAGTACATTCTCCAAGAGCAGGTACCACTTTTTAGTGTGGCACCATATACGTGGATATCAATTGCTACAATGTAATTTTGATTCCCAATTTCCTCCCCAGAGAGAGATACATGAGCTCTAACAATCATAACAGGAATTTAATTTTGCCAAGAGCATACAAGCCAAACAGGAATTCTAGGGATCTTTAACATGCTGCAAAATTATACAACATGGAAAAAGGCCAGCACCAAATCAGCTATGCCACCCAGCCAGCCAATAAAACAGATGTAACCTATTCAAATTTCAGGAAGTTTCCTTGATCACATATAGTATAAAATGAAATACTGATACTTTTCTGTTAGCCAGGTGCAAATGTCGCCAAGTGTGAGCCAAGTTGCGAAGCAAAGCAAATAACAAAACAGTCAATGGAATAAAAGTCAAAAATGTTCACCTATAAACATATATTAACTCTTTTCCAGGCAGGAGGGGGTATTTAGATCCTACCGTGGTCTGGCAGGCAATTTAACAATTAAATGGCTGAGGCCAGGTAAGAGTTGGATTTGTCTCGCACCTAAGCCAGGGAAAGAGTTAATGAATTGTAAACAAAATAGTTTTGCCCAAAAAGGATGCTTATAAAAAAAGACTGCAACTTCTTCAGTCCTGGCTAATTTCCATCATTTTTTAAAACAAATTAAGATGGAAAAAAGAAAGGAAAATATGCTTATTTTGAATGAATTCAGAGAATAGAGCACATGGCCCCAAACAAACATTCCCTTTATGGTTGTAAGAGAAATTTGGCAGAATTCAAAACTATTTGGCGATTTTTCATCAAATAATGTAGGAGGGTAAAGGGAGGAGAGTAGAAAAGTCAGAAATAAGCAAATCTTTCTCTGAAATAGCAATCATATTTTGGAAGGACATATTAGTCTGGGGGGGGGGGGTACACAATGCACCAGTTGAGCAAGATGGATATATACGCCAGCAACACTTGAGTTAATTTATTTTTATATTGCAGTATTACTAAAGCAAAAAATTTATACTTCAGGAGTTAACCAATTTAATCAATACCATATGCAAAATCATTTTAATCATAATGGAAAAGTCAATGTAACCACATACATGATTGTATTAAATTAAATGGATTTACATAATAATGTTGCCGCAGCCAAATTTACAACACGCAAATTGTGCCATTTTCCACCTACACAAATCTGAATGATTTTTTAATATAAAATTTATATTTTAGAACATTTTTTTGTTTTTTCTGTTTTGATATTATGACAAGAATCATAGGGTACAATTTCCGATATGATAGAATTAATATGCAAGTACCGATTAAATTTCCAATATTAAAGTCAAATTTCCCTCGTCATTTCAACAAGAAACATCCATTGAAAAAAATTCATGTAGGAAAGAAATACACATACATGACATCCAGAATATGTTTTATTAAGATTCAAAAAGAACTTAGTAGGAAATTTAATTAAATTTCAATAGAAAACCAGGAAATGGTAATAGCTAACTAGGAAATTGCAGAAATTATTAGTAATATGTTTCCAAAATTTAATTATCTTAACAGTTCTTCAAACTATACTTTTGACGAAATGAAAATTTAGAGATATTAGTTACAATTTTTCTCTGAAAAAGAAAAGTATTCCGAGGCAATGATCTTTTATTACAGGATTTACATACTATTGCAATAATGTCAACATTCAAGATAACTCACCAAGTTAACCCTGATTTTGCAAGTGTAGTAAATTCCAAATTAAAAATTCATGACCTCCATTTCATATATGACACTAACAGGTTGCGATAATACAAAAGTAGCTTTATTATTTTTTATTCATTTTTAAAAACTGGTTTATATTCACATTTCATAAAGTTAGCTGATAGGAGCAAAATAGTTATTCAAAATTACTAATTTTAAATAAGTATAACCTTTGGATAGATATTTTACTATATTTCTTTTTTATACCTAGTTCTTCCCTTTTTAAATATTGTTTAATCTATGCTAAGTATAAAAAAATAAATTTCTGATAAATCAGACTTAAGCAACATTGCTAATATGCATATCCTGCCTCCTCTTCAAAATTAAAAAAAAAATGCTGCATAAAAAATGAACGAACATTTTAAAAAATCATACCTTAGACGACGTTCTTCCAATGTTAGACCCTTGTTACCTTCCTTACTATTGGCACCAACAGCTTTCTTCAATTCTTGTTGTTTTTTGATATTTTTTTGTCTGGCAAGTTCTCGCTGGTTTCCACCTAGACATCATATATTTAAAGTAACAAATTTAAAAATAATAATAAAAGTAGCCCAGTATCATACAATTTAAGTAATATCAACCCTGCCAAACGATTTTAACAAAAACTTTTTATAAAAATAAATGTTATGTCTTAATACTTAAAATATAAGATTACACAACTTTTGCAACATTTATAACCAATTACATTTGCAAATCAAGCTATGAATCAGTATTCTAACAAAACATTTTTGCAGCATTCAAATTAATTTAAGCACATTAATTTTTTTTTCATAAAAAATTCACTACAGTAAATTCTGTTCAATATATGAGATTTCTAACTCAAAATTCAACCTAACTTCTGTATCTGAAAAGAATTTTTAAAAAATGTCACAGCCGACATTTGGTTAGAGTCCAAAATATACTGAGCTATAATTTAACAGAAATGGAAGAATAGCAGAGAGCTCTCATTCTGTGATTGAATAATAGATGAACCTCAAGTCAAATGACCTCTATAGTCCAAATTGCTGTAAAATACCTTTACTGTCTTACAAGACAGTATAGGTATTACATGGACAAGGTTAAGAAATAAGTCAAATTCAAATATTTAACAAAATAATAATTAATTTTAATAATATTTTACAATACAAGCTATATTCCATACAGAGAAAAATTAAGCTGTTGTAAAAATGTGATTTAAAAGATTCAACAAAAAGCATTTAAGAAAAAAATATCTGACATTTTTTTTTTATTACTTAAATTAAGATGCCAGGCAACAAAAAAAGCTGATAAATGATCTTTTAAATATTATAATACACATAATTACCAGGATGATAACCACATTTTCTAACAAGAAAAAATGTCAAATATAATTGATGTTTGAACTTCATCCAAGAACTAATCCTGACTGAATTTTTTTTTATACAAAAGCACACTTTTTTAAATGTAATTTTAATACAAATTATTTTAGCTATGTAGTTTCAAAATTACACAAATCTACAATTATATTAAAAATGGAATTATTGTAACATTTATAATTATTGAATCCAATTTTTATGTATCACAAGAATTAATAAAAACATTGACGCATTAAAAACTAATTCCTATTTGCTATGTGTCAAATTCGTAACCAGGCAAATTTTATTGGTATACAATTTTAAGTTCGTTTCTCATTCGAAATATGGTAATTTTATGTCTGCTCTTCGATAGAACTTTAAATTAATAATCTTCAAATTTCAAAATGAAAGCAATCTATATCGCATACCATTAAATTTACGTTCAATCGTAACGTAGACAACAATAAAGGTAATCTAATGTCAATGATTTATCGCCTAAACAACGTCACTAAGGCATGTCTAGAGCGCCACAAAAACTTATTTTTGTTTTGGTAATCACGTAAAAAAAATGTAGAAATATCAAATGATAATATTCGTTAGTTATCATTGCGTTCGACATGTCCAGTACCTTGGTGTTTCACGAAAAGATCAATAATCAAAAATATACACCGAAATTTAGTCTACAATTACTTACGTGCCATGTTCTGGAACTCTGAAACAAATATTATTGAGTCGAAGAGAACCAATACAGGCGTAGGACCAACTATCCACAAATATTCGTGTATAATGTTCTGCACGAAAAAACAAACCTAAAAAATTTAATGAAAATTGGAAAATGTGCTACGGGTTACAGTTAAGAGAATCGGATTAAATAGATAAATTTAAAGCCGTGTATTAAATTACAAAGAAAGTATGCTCATTTATAAATTACATAATCTATTCAAATTAAAAAATTTAAGTTTTCAATTATTTTACAAATAATATTCTGTGTTTAAGTATTTAAAATCAAGCAAATAGCTTCAAACCGAAAGTAAGCAAAATGACTTCGTTTAAGAGTTTGACAGAAAGAAAAGCACTTCGACTAGGGCTCTTTATTTACAATTAACTGCAGTCGTGTTGTCGTTTTTCGGTTTCAGTGAAATGAATGTTATGAGTATTTAACTATTTCAGCAACTAGTAATTGAATTTTGGCCTAATAATTGAATTTTGGCCTAGTAATTGAATTTTCAAAATAATCTCCTTTTCTTCGTCTTTATTATAATTTCAGGAAAATGTTTGACACATCTTCCAAAAATAAATAAGAAATTAATGAAAAATTATCTTTGAATTCCATAATGTTACAAGAAACTGAGGAATTAGAGAACAACATATTGTACGAATTGCTAATTTATGCTGAATGGCAGCAAGAACCTGAAGTTCAGGTAAAAAAAAAAGTGTATAAAAATATAATGTGCTTTAAAAATTTTAAAAAAAATTCTTTATTTTCGTAGAAACAGAAATAAATACTTTTTTTGTTGTATATGTTCAATTATATGTTAAGATTGATAAAAATTTAATCGAAAACACAAAATTACCATTAAGATAATTAAAATACAAATCCAAACATATGAACATGAAGAAAAAATGTAATTTACATAAAAGCACGGAAAATTTAATGGTGACTGAACAGCTAATTGTTGCCAATTGGCTAAAGTATCGTAAGGAGAATCCTACATATCGAATTTCATCAAAGGATTGTCCTAATGATACATGTATTTTGAATAACGAGGTTGATTTCCATGAGGAGCTGTATATAAAGAGCTTAAATAGTAAATATAAAAAGAGCTTATTTTGATATATATCAGAAAAATAAGGTTAGCAATTCCATCCTGATTGAAAATACTAGACCAAAATAATATCCCACTAAAAAAAAATTGCAAATTAAATATTTAAAGCCTAAAATAACCCATTGGAAGTATTTACAGTTCAAAGTTAGAATGTGAAAGAAAGCTTTCAAGAAAGTACCTTCTGGAATGTTCCTAACATTGAATGGGTTCTTTTAAAAAAATAATTTGAGAGAGAGAGACTGGAGGGATTGTCATTCTGTTTTTAGAAAGGAAGGACTACTAGAATTTGGCATCAATCATTAAAATATATTGCTCTATACTAAAATTCATACCAAAATACTATCCATCCTAGTTAGTTATGGGAATGTAGTTATTTGAATACTTTTGGTTTTCAGTGTATGTAATTTTGTTACTTATTAACATTACTGTAGTCAAATTGTGCCTCGAATTATGCAGTGATATAACAACAAAAGAGAATTTAAAAAAAAGATTCTTACTAACATATGTTTTACTTGGGGAAAAAATAAACAGTGAGATTTTGGTGAAAAATGGCAAAATTCGTGTGTTGCAAATTTGGCTGTGGGGACGTTAATACATAAGTACTGAAGGGTTTTAGTACATTTTATTTTGTTTTCCTTATTTTACTCAATCCATTAGCTGTACTTTTTCATATCATCTCCATTTTTCTTCAGGGAAAGGGAGCATCTGAACGAAGCGATGGAAATGGAAATGATGGTAATTTTTAAAAATTTTTTATTTGGATGAGGCTGTTTATTTTAAAATTGGTTATTAAAATGAGGTGTTCTTACAATTTTGTCACAACTCTTATAAGCAATTGATTTTTAATTTTAACTTGATACTTCTTAAAACATTTTAATAAAGAGAAGGCATGATATTATCTGACATTATGTGATCTTTTCTAGTTTCTGAAATTTTAATAATCATGGTTTGAACAAATTAGTAAGACAGCAAAATTGGAAGAAGTTTTCTGTAATTGAAGTTTTAAGCAATTTACTCCATTTTTTTTGCAATAGTTTTTGCTGGATTTTTGTTAAAATTAGTTTGATCATTCAACATGATTTTGTAATTTGTAATAAAATCAAAATTGTACTGTATATTTTACAATAATAAAAACAGTATATTTCTTATAGAAAAAAAAATGTTCAATAAATGTCTTAGCTGATGTTTAACATATTTTAGAAATTAAATAAGAGATAATCAAAGGAAAATATTTGCATAAAAATTGTTACCTAAGTCACAATAAAAAAAATTACTATTGAGATTATACAAAAATGCTGATGTTAAACTTGAAATTAATTAAATGGCTGGATCACGTCTATTATTTTCCAGGCTATTTTGGAAAATGGCTAGGACCCTTGCTTTCCCAGCCTTACCCACCTTTAGTTGTTCAGCAACTAAATAATCTGCAAATGCCATGGGCTTTTGCCATTGGAGGGTATGTATTCAATTTTTTTATGAATGACATTATAAAGTACTTACAACATTTATAGTAACATAAAACTACCCATCCAGTGTAGTGGTTAGTGATCCTGACTGCTGTGCCTTTGAACCTCTATTCAAATCCCGGAGAAGGCATGAATGTTTCTAAATGTATAGGGCCTGTGCAGCAGGGCACACTCTAAATGTTCGTTAAGCCACTAGTCCTCTCGTGAGGTTAGTGGAAGGGGATGGGAGGCCCCTAACCCCTTCCCTAGGGTTTTCGCCCTCAAAACTGGGGTGAAACAGCTGAATCACACTGTCCCCTGCATGCTGCTCAAAGCTACAGCTAACGACAGGCGTATAAAACTAGCCCTGTGCCACAATGAATTTTGTGGCCTTGATCTAGCACTGCTGATCAGGTGGCATTAGCAACAATGGCAGTAATGATATTGTAACATAATAGATCATATTGTTATCAATTAGGATTTGAACTGTATTATCTATACCTTGAACTGTAATGGAATAATACCTATATTTAAAAGGATAGCGGTTATTGTTGCCAAATTGTAAAATCATCAACTTCATGGCCTTGAGATCATATTTGGGAGTTTTGTACTACCTCATTGTTGTAAAGAATATTTAGGATTTTTACATGGGAAAAATAAAATTATTGGTACGGCATAAAAGTATAAAAAATTAAGTAGTTTTTTAAGAAAAAGGATGGATGCGCTCTTTATAACTTTTTCAAATATCATCATAGTTTGAATTTTGTATCATTGTCATTAATATGATTTAGTAGAAACCAAATTATAATGCTAATGAATAAATTAATTGAATTAACTCAATCAATTTTTAAAAAACAATTGTTTTATCATAGAATAGCTTTTTAAGAATTGAGTAAGAAATACTCTAAATAATTTATATCCCACACTTTATTTGAATTGGATCATTAACTCCAGAATACTTTGAAAAAATCTGTAGGTTCCGTATTTTAGATAATTTTGACTGAATAATTAATCTGTTAGTACAGAACAGAGGTGGGGAACCTTTTTTTACTATTGGATTTGGTATGTAGGTCAAGTAGTGTTGAGGAGGCCATGTGTAGGTTGATGTGCCAATAAATTAAACTTTTATGAAATTATTATAGTTTTTATTTAGATTTAATAATTTTGTGCATTATATAGAAATATTATTAAAAAATAATCCTTTTTTTATTATTTGATATAAAAAGTTACAATATAAAATATTTTTGTACTCACATAAGGGTAAAAACTTGTTATAACGTTCATCATTGATTATTATTTTTCTATAAATTTATTAAATTCATAGATATTGCTATAACTTTCTATATTTCAATGTTGATATTTTTATTTATGTAAGCATATATGTATATATTTGGCTCTACCTATGAAGGTTGACCTGAAGCCTTAATTGTTCCTCTACATGAGCATATGTGATAGTGTTGCCATGTTGCACTAAGTGGCATTCTAACATTTGAAGTGTATAATTAGCTGTTTCTACAAGCAGCCATTGAAACATACATACATTTATGCTGTTCTTTATTTAATTCCATTGATTTGTGCAAACTGTTGTAATCTATATACGGTCAAACCCCGATTTAATGAATTTCACAATTTAACGATTTTTTTCTTTCTCTGGTTAAAAGTATGGCAAAAAACCCTATTTAATCAATAATAAACCCTAAATTAAAGAATTATTTTAGCATCTGGAAAAAAATTTTATCGTTTTGTATTAGAAAATTTTTTTACTTTTCTTTCAAATGTCATCTTTTTTGTCCAGAACAGAAAAAGATTTCTTGTCAGCAGCAAATTTCTATGAGAAAGGGTGAGGACTTTATTTACTTTACAGGTACAGACGAGTCATGAGTGTAGCTTATTGTGGGATTCTTGAGTAGGACAGAAAATTCCTTTTCTTGCCTCATCCAATCCACATTGCAGGGGATACTTTAAGATTTTTTGATAATGTTGCAGTTGTTGATGGACTGCCTATCTGCAACTGAAGTCGTAGAAATTGTTGATTTGTTTTAGCCAATAAATAGCGATTCTAATGCTGAAATTGATAATGAAACTAATTTCAAAACTGTTACATTGTATGGAAAGTGTGAAAACATACCCCTCTCTTATGCTACAAGATGTAAATGATGCAGTAATTTCTTCTTTGCATAAAGTCAAAGAAAACTCTTGCAAGTCTGGAATCAAAAAGACTTTCATGCATCTTAGTCAGTATTTTAAAATTTCCAATTAACTGGTGCATAATAACCCATTAATAGTATTTTTAACTGTTGAATAAAAAGTATGTAATTTCTAATTATGGATACTTTTTGTGTATTTGTTTATAGAATTTCCAAAATGTAAGTTTCAAAAATTTTTATATTCTTTTGACCCTAATAGAATGAATAACCCCGATTTAACAAACAAAATGCTCGTTCCCGATGAATTCATTAAATCAGAGTCCGACTGTAATTAAATATTGATTAATAAAAGGGCTAGTTTTTATGAAGGCCGCACAAGAAACTCATGGAGGCAGCAGGTTCCCAACCTCTGGAATAGAATATTAGAATCTTTAATAAGTTCTTTTTCTAATAAATTGCAATTTTAAAAAATTACTTTATTATTTTTTTAATATGTTAATTTATTAAGTGTTATAAATAATGATGTTATTTTACAATATAGTATATACTATATTTATTTGAATCTAAGACTCACTTTTTTTCCAATGTTAATACTATGGAAAATTGGGTGGGACATAGAATCATAAGTTGGAAAAATTCATTGAATGGTAGAAATTAAACATGATACTGACATTAAGAGCAATTACTGGTTAATCTATGTATTTAAAACTCTTTTATATTGGTGTAATGAATTAATTATTCATTCCTTATTAGTTCTCATTTTAAATTTTCTGAAATTTCGTTAAATTTTTACACTATATTAATTTTTTCACAAAAATGTGCTGAGAATTTGGGGTGCTGCTTAGATTTGAATAAATATGGCAATTGTAAAAATGAATTGCTGAATTTAATTATTGGTGTTAAATTAAGTTATTTAATCTTTCATATTTATAGGAATGGAGCTGTTATCGCAATTTTACAAGATGCATCTTTAGAAATTAGGTGAGTATATACAAAGATTTATAGTTAACTTATTAAATACTATTTTTGATGTGGCTAAACTTTAAAATAATACATTAAAAGTTCTTTTATGTTCATATATTTTAGTTTATTATATTTCATCATTCCCAATGTAATGAATTTGTTCTGTTAAAAAGAATTGTTCTCATATCTTTATTTCTTCTATAATTATACAAAATAATGCTACAAAAACTAATGCTTGATTAATTAAATTTGCAGAACTTCTCGTGATGAGTATGGCGCCATTATTGGTAGAACTCAAGGTATTTCTCTCAATATTTTGCTTTGTTCAGAGATTTGATGTCATTTTTTTTTCACTGTATGAACTTAATTTTTATGATTACAGTGATTTGGGAAAATTATATATCTTATTATTTAGTATTAAACTCTTACAGTTGAAAATGTATTAAAAAATAAAATATAGATATTGTTATTTCCCATTAAACCCCCATTTTTAGAAAAAGCTTTTTTAAAATTAACTTACTATGAAAAAAAGTTCACGCTTTGAAAAATTCATTTTAAAACTGTTTCGTCTTTATGAAAATAAAAAGTTATATAAATCTTATAGTTGTGTTAAATGAAAGATTTCCTTAGTAAAAGGTACTACTAGTAAGCAATAAGAAAAATTGTTAAAGCATTAAAGCAATTCTTTATGCATTATTATTTTACAATATGCTGTATGAATGCCTGCAGTTAAAATTCTTTAGAAAATAAAAGAATAACGATTTAAAAAATAAGTAATGGCATTAAATAATTATACTTTTAATTCAATTACATGTATTGATATTTTTAATTGCTGTTAAATCCGAATAGGCCTCTATTTTTATTTTAGCCTAATTCTTTTATTCCTAAAAGTTGCTCCATTCCATAGATTTATTCATTTACTCAATTACCAACTATATTTAACTATTTGCTCCAGTCAGTTTTGATTCTATTAGCAGATATTTTTCTTCTGAAATTTTCTAATTTCATGCCTTACCTCTTATTTAAGAAATTTGAATTTTCTAGAATAAATTTCCTTTAAATATAGATTTCAAGTTTTCTTATAAAAATTTCTCTTACTGTGCAGTAGGAATAAAAAGAGTAATTCTGAAATTTTGTTGTAAGAATATATGAAAAAAAAAAACCTTTTAACTTAAGAATAAAATAGTTCAAAGAATAATTTCCAGTTTGTTCCTTAAATTTTGCAGATTTTTAATCCATAGGAAGGATATAAAGCATATATATTATGATTTTACTGCAATAACTTTTTTACAAGAATAATTTTATGTATGTCTTAACAGGAGCTTTTAAATGAGAGATTGCTATTTGTCTTAAATAATATGCCATCATCATCATCAGCAGCATTGGTATGACAGCCCTTTGTGGACTTGAGCCTTCCTCAGAAGTTTTTCCCATTCTGGCCTTTTCCCAGAAATTGATCTTCACGTTTAGAATGGCAAAGTTCTCATCCATACAGTCTTTCCATCTCCTTTTGGGCTTTCCCTTTGGTCTTTTATTAGAGGGAGTTGCATTAAAAATTTTCACTGCTGTTTGTTCTGGGCTCATTCTTACTATATGGGCCCTGCTCATCTTATTCTACTTAGTTGTATGGACTTAATAATATCATCACTAAAAAATTCTTATATATTTCAAAATTATATCTTTTTCTTCAACTGTTATTATTGAGAGCAGCACCAAATATGGTTCACAGGAACTTCCTTACAGATGTCGCCAAGATCTTCTCTTCTTTTCTTGTCAACGTCCATGTCTCTGAGGCACAAGTCAAAGCTGGTTTAATCAGTACCTTATACAACAGGAGTTTTGTCTTTATTTTTATTAAGTGAGACTTCAGTAATGATCTTAAACCAAAGAAACTGATTAGTGCATTAATTCTCTTTCTGATTTCAGGATTTGTGTCACTAAATAATATTTATATTTGTAAATAATGCAATGTGGAAACAGCTGTGAAGAATTTGCCCAATTGGCATGGATGTGTTTTCTCTACCCAGCCAAATTAAATATTCTTACCCTACTTTCAGATAAACGTTTAAATATATATTTGATGATTATGTAGAAAAGAGATCAACAAGTTTGCCTTTAATTGTCTAACTTAAGGATGAAAATAGCAAGGGCCAGCACTGGACAATAAACTTAATGATGCATTAATGAACTCATGCTCAGAGCTAAGGTTATAGGGGTTAAACATTATTTATATTATACATTGGAAGCCCAATAGCCAAGTGGTAGCATATCATGCTTACATGCCACAGGTCTGGGGTTCAAACTACAGGCTGGGCAAGGTCAGCTCAGCCTTTCATCCCTTCAGTGGGTCGATAAAATTACCAAGCTTGTGCTTGGGAACTAAACACTGGAGGTTTCATGTCAGACTAGCCACCTGATGGGAACATCTGCTCATGCACCTCAGTGCCTTAGGTCATGAAAACTGAGAAGGGCACAGTAGGCTTTGGCCCTTTGTGCCCACTGAGTTTAGTTCTTTATATAATACATTAAAGTTGGAATTACTATTTTTTAATGAAAAAAACTATTTTTTTTGTAGATAAATAAAACTATCATTTATTGGTTTTTGTAGAATTGTTTTATATATGTTCTTTTATGTGTGTATTGAGCATTTTTAAAAGAAATTGTACATTTGTTATTTTAGTTTGAATTTCTAGTGAGCTGGTTAAAGAGAAGGTAAAAAATAAATAAATAAAAAAAAAGGGGGTGGGGAATATTTTATCTAAAAGAACAGAAATTCTCATTTCTTATTAAATGCAAGGCAATAAACAGATATGGATTCTCATTTCATGCCAGTTAAAATAAAGGGGCATTTAGTTCCTACCCTGAATTAAATTTTCCCCATTTAAATAATATAAAGAATATAATCATGATATGAAATATATCAGATAAGTGGCATTGATTAAATCTAATTTTGAAAAATATTAATTTTGAATTTATTCCTTAAGCTTTGTATGTTTTAAATTATGTGAACAAACATTTAAAAAAGTATATTTTGATGAAAATAAAATTTAACAAATCATGATTTTAAAATAAAGTCGGAACAGTGACTGTGTTCAGTATAAATCTGTAGAAACTATTGTTTAACAGATAAATTTCAACAAATTATTTTTCAGTTAGCAAAGATCCTTATCCTCAATGGCGAAGACTTCTTTGGTCACCAGATTGCACAATGTTAGCTTGTGCACAAAGCAATGGAAAATTAGATTTTTATGATCTTATAGGGGCTCATATGTTTACTATTGATAATGTAAGTCATACTATTTTTTACATATTACATGTAATTAACTTTAAATGCTGATTTTAATAATATCAGAAAATTAGTGTACATTGACAATTGAAAATGTTTTATTAAATTAAATCCTTTGTCTCTGATTGCTACTTTCAAGGGTATAACCAAAAAATTACTTTGGAAGTCATCAAATCTTAATTTATAGGTGTAACATTTGATTACAATAATTAAAATATTGTTATATCTATATATATATTTATAAAAAAATTATATTTTTTAATTGTATTAATTGTGTGGTGCACTTTTGATAGTACTACTTGATTCCATTGTGGGGAAGTAATTGTTATTTGTTATCAAAGTAATATATTTTTTATCTGTTTTTCATATTACATGGTATATAATTTCAAATGGAAAGTAAATGATTTACAAAAAATTTTCTATTCAGTTATGCAGCAAAAGATATATATTATGAAAAAAATTTAATTTTCTATGTTAATATTTAATTTGATCAACATTGTTTTTGTAGTAAGAGTGATTAGTACTCTATTAGTATGATAACTTCTTGCCTTTACCTAATTCCTGAGGTACCTTTTGATATGTATTTAAAAAGTAGGGAGAACCTCCTTAGAAAAAGCTTTTGCAATTACATTATATTCATATTCATCATTGATAGTAATGTAATTTCTAAATTTAATTCAATAATTTTCAATATTTTCAGCATTTTTTAAAATTATAATTTTAGCACTTTCTAATTATTTCTGTATTTTAAAACCAGAATTCTAAATTAAAACATATGTTATCTTTGTAACTTTTCAACATTATTTGTGTTTTTAATCTACTATAAGTAAATACAAGATATATACTGTATTTATTTGAATCTGAGTCGCCATCGATTCTAAGCCGCCTATTCTAACTCTCAACAAGATTTTGTGAAAAATTTAAAATGGTTTATCAAGATACCAGATTTTACCAAATTAAAATCAATTTAAAAAGAGAACTAATAAAAAGTAAATTATTAGTTATTTTATCAGTATTATAAACTCTCTTTTAAATACATACATAAACTTGTAATTACCTTAAAAACCCCATTCAACAAATTTTTTTCCTTTGATTCTAAGTCACATTTGATTTTCAGTAGCACTAACATTAGAAAAAAAGTGCAGATTAAGATTCGAGTAAATACGATATATTTAAAGGTTCTTAAATGGGGGGCATAAATTTTACATAGTCTCTTATGTATATTTTAATGAACTTTTATTAGAAATGAAAAATATATGAAGGAGAAATAAAAGAAAATAATAAAAAAACTCAATGATTTTTATTTAGTCCCAAGTCTTCAATTACAATGTAAATAGTACTTTGTAAGTTGATTTTAGATCCCTGTTGACCATCCCCCCCCCCACTTGCCATTTATTTTTTCCTTTCCGATTTTTATAAGTCACAGGGGAAATTTTTAGCTGACAATAGCATGATTATCTGAATTTTCTGAATATATAAGTTGAACACATAGTAAGTAAATTTAAGAAATAAATTTATTTTTTCTTAAATAGACAAATTCAAAAATCACATTTGGGGACATTATTTTTTTTATCTTAAGGAATATTGGCTTAAAGAGACTTGACTTCATTATATTATTGACGATCTACTAAAATTTGTATTACATGATATAGATATATAGAGTTAGGAAACATAAAAAACTTATATGAAAATTGGTCCATTGTGTGAATGAATAGCTTTGAATGTGTTACAGTTCTATTAATTAATATTCAACTACATTTGTTCTAAATTTTAAGAAGTGTACATAAAATCAAATTGTCATACACATTCTGTTCTGCAGTAAGTGAAAGGTGGGATAGAAAGATGCCCCTCCCCCAGGAACATTTTTCATTATTAATGAAAAAGGAACTTCATAAACTTATTTGAAGTGAAAAAATATTCCGTTTTTTGTATATTTATTTTTTGATGAATATAAATTATGTATAGTTAAAGGCAAGCAAGGTATTGAATTTAAAGATATATCCTGTGCCTTTAACTACACTTAACAATCAATACATTTATTAGATTCTAGCTTTTACCCGTGGCTCTGCTCGGGTGATGCAGACATTGATGCCTTTAAATAACTGTCAAAGTCGTAATTATTATCATTAGAAAGTAAATAATATAATATGGCAATTTTTTTATTGCTTGACTGGAACCAATAAAATTTTAAAATTCTGAAATTGAGCTTAGTTTAAAAAAATTGAAAACATAATTTTTTATATTAACAACAAAAGTTTAATAACTTAAACTATTAATATTTTTAAAAATCGAAAGTACATACGTTTAATATATAATTCCTCTTTAAAAGAGCTCAAAACAGAATATTATTCGAAGATGCTACTGTATACCATTTTTTATGTTCTTCCGTCAGTTGCAAATATGTGAAGATTTGGGCATTGGACACACCGATCAGGCTACGTACAGTTGGCCATGGGGAAAACATTGCTTTTCCAAATGCACCCCTGCTACCTGTAATGTTAGCTTTGTTAATAGCAACAGTAAAACTGGAAGATGAACTCGTTTGAATTGAAACGGTAGGTCAGTGGGGATACTTGGAATTCGAGGTATTATAACACTATCCCTTTTCATGACATATGTTAAAATATTGGCACCAAGTATATTCTGCATCAGTTTTCAAAACCTCGTTCCTTTACGTAGTCGAGGAGCATCGAGATTTTGCATAAGTATAACTGGTACATTTAGTTTTAATTGAAGTTTATGTGAGGGTACCCCCGAAAGTTCAAGTGAATTTAAGAGCACCATGGCATATGAAGTACCTTGTTCTTAATCAATTATTGTGTTCATTGATAAATATTTCTTCATTTCCTTCCTCCCCCGGACGTCGTTTAAATTTACAATGTTGATTTTATGAAAAATGTCATTATTAGGCGCCAATATTGATCTTGCGCGCAAATATTTATCACAATTTAAATTTTCTTGCAAGCCCGGGTAAATTTAAGCAATAAGATTTACATCATTTTCTTCTGCATTACAAAATTCTCTAGAAGTAAAATATAACCTCCAGCATTTGCGTCCAAACATCCATTACTGCTTTTCAATTGCGTCTCTGCATAATGTTCCGAATCTACATCATTATGAAGATGCACTCTCATATTCGTTTTCAGACTGAATTTTTCATCTTTTGCCCATAAGCTTGATGATTTAATAGAGACTGATTTCATCTGCCGGTGTACCCCCTCTAGATTACAGGGAGAGCTTTTCAAAATTCACCAGCCAATATATAATAAAGCTACCATTCCTCCTATAATATTTGTACTATCTCGTAAATCCTGAAGAGTCCGATTTAACGCTTCTATAGCTTTCTTGTGAGTCATCGTACTTTCATCCAACACTAAAAGCTTATATTGTGGAAGCATTCTGCCTTGAGAGCTATTTTTTTCTGAAATTTCAGATGAGTGAATCTTTAAATGCAAGATTAAGCGATAATTTTAAAACAGAATGTGCAGTACGACCGTTGGTCAGTAAAATAGCGGCTATACCAGAAGAAGCCATAGCAACTGTTATCTTCTGGGTTTTTCTGATGGTCATTAATAATAAGTTTAGCAAAAACGTTTTTCCGGTTCCTCCAGGGGCGTCGAGAAAAAAGAGTGTACCACTGCCGGATTCTCTTTTGCGTAACACTTGTTGGAAAACGTGACTTTGTTTTGGAGTTAATTGAGGGATAAATTCTGTTACTTGATGTTGCAATGCTATAAAATCGTTGTTAAATTCTCAGGCAATTTCATTATCGAAGCCGTTTCCGTCGACACGTCTAGGACTAATCTTTCCAAAATCATGTAGCTTCTTTCCAACCATTCTGAAAACCTTTATTGCATTTTGTTGTAGATGTGTTCATTGAAAGGCATGTTTGCTTGTACTTGCTGCAATCATCACAAAATGTCTTCCGCCATGTACTCTCTGTACTTATTCCAAAGGGTTTGAGGATTAGAAAGACCGAAGTTGAAATAAGTATTGCGTAAAGCTCCCTAATTTTATTCGGCGAGTGACATTGTATGGCTTCTTCCATAGTAATATCTAGTATATCTTTATAGTAATACATCCATGTAAAATATCTAGGTTCAGTATATGTGAAAAATTTTGTGCAAAATATGAATATTGTATAATTAGGTTTAAAAAAAATTCAAAGTATTACATTTTCGATAAATCAAAACTTTTTATGAAACTGTCAATTATTATTACCATAGAATTTTCTTCCCTCTTTAAAAAGTGGGAGAAAATTTGCATTATATTATCTGGGATTTTTGGAATAGAGAACTTCTTAGCCAACTTGGCGATATTTCTCAAAGTTTGAGTTTGACATCTAACAAACGTAACGTAATAAACGTTAGACGTTTAATAAAAAACTATTTAAAAAATTAATTTTTGTAAAGATGCTAAATTACACTATGTTTCAGTTATTTGTTACAAATGTGAAAAAATTTTTATTAAAATTTACATTATTGACCAAATGCATAATCTTGCGCCAACTTGACGGGATTAAGCAACGTCCCACAGTTTTACCTGCATAGTTCTCGTTCCCATAGGAATATGGAGATAAAATATACCTTATGTTACTCACTGATAATGTAGCTTTCCATTGGGGAAAGAATTTTTTAAATCGAACCAGCCGTTTCCGAGATTAGCTGGAACAAACAAACAGATCGACAGAAAGACAAAAATTTTAAAAATTGATTTTTTGATATAAGTACCGTATATACCTTTAAATGCATTTAGTAAAAAGCTGCTAATTTGAAATTACAAACAGACACTTATTTATTTGTATAGATTATTATTTATTTGTACAAATAAATAATTAATTGTGATAATTATTTGTACAAATTATTTATTTGTATAGATTACTCTTGTGATTATTTAACTGAATTAGTGAGCAACATTACAAATGATTATAATTTTGTGTACACATTCTTGTTCACTTTTATTGTTGTTTGTTAGATGGTGTCCACCAATCCTCAGAATGGAAAGCAAGATTTTCGTTTTGCCATTGCTGGGATGGCATTTTCTGATGTAAGGGTCAAGAATACCCAATGGTAAGTTTCAGTAAGAATGTATATATTATTCTTAAATGGATGGAACCTTAGTTTTTATAATGAATTTAAGAGTAATTGATTGTTAATGTCTATAAAAATTTGATAATTATACATTTATAACAAAATTTCTTATTTTTAAGGTCATATGAATTCCTCGTGGCTAATTATTCAGGTGAAATTCATGGCTTTTATGTTAGGTAAGTTAAGAAAGGAATGAAGAAACACATGCGCACACATACACATAAGATGTAAATTATGTAACATTGTTACATATTTTAGAATTCTTCAACACAGATTTTTTGTGCATTTCAAATTTCTTGTGTATAAATTTTTTCCCTCTATCAAAATGGCACAAAGTAATACACATAAACACAAACTTTATGCATAGTACGACAAGATGAACAAAAACAAGTAAATTCAAAGTATGACAATTATTTGTCTATGTTGACTTTCCAGCTGTATGGCAATGCTCAATTTTTAATTTGTGTAATTTTTGATAAATTCCAATTGTTAATTGTTTTCATCAAGTTATAAAAATAAATTTTTACATGCTCTGAAATAAATTTTTAAAATGATTTTTTTGAACTGTTATTATATTACTACTGATTCTGTTAATTGTTGTGAATATTTAGTAGAATCTTCAGAATTTCTTATAAAGAATCTTTAATTTCTATTTTTTTGAAGCAACAAAATTTATCAATTTTTCTGCTAGCATGTTAATAATTTAAAAAGTTTTAAAAATATTTATCTCTGATTTATATAATCTTTAAATAAATAGTATAAGCTTGTATTCTTTTACATGGACTTTATTTTTACTGAATTCGATAATTTTATGAATAGTTTACAATGATTACATTTTTTTTCTTTCATTCTTGTGTAATGGCTTAAAAATTCTGATAAGTGCTACATAAAATTTGATATTTTTTACTTTTTTTTAGTCCATCAGATGGTTTCAAAACTAGTCACAAATCTTTTTCATTATCTTCCTGTTATCCATTTGGAATATCCTGCTTTGTCTATCATCCAGTGCAGAATATTTTAATTGTGTGTGGAAAATCTCAAAAATTGTCCCTCACTTCAGATAAAAGCGCTGCTGCACAAACGGGAATATCCATTTGGAGAATGTTGTCTGACTCTCCTTACTACAAACTGACACTTTCTATGGATGAACAAGTGGTATGGTATAATTTTTTTTTTAGTTTGATAGATGTCTATTAATAATTGAACTAATCAAAATTAACTATTGCTGTTTCAATAACTTAATATATATTATACCAAATGTTTCCAAAACGTATGGCAATACTTTTAAATTTTAATTACAAATAAATAAACCAAGATATTTACTTGCATTTTTTTATGTTCCATAAAGGAAATACCAAAGTTTTTTTTGCAATGTTTTTATTTCACAATTTCAATTTGTGCACCATTAGCTGTGCGCAACAAATCAAATCTATATGAGTAACTTGTATTTAAATTTATTTCAATCCAGTAAAAGAATGACTTCTTTAAGTTGAATAATTTTATTTTTCATTAAAAATAAATTTTAAAGAAAGGAAACTATCCTGTAGAAATTAAAAACTAACATTTTGAAGCTGCATTTGACACCAGACTAGATAAGACTAATGTAGAACACAAAAGTATTCTATTTATACATGCTGCCACTTGGTAGTAGGAATAAACAACATTTATGTAAATGAGTTTATGCAAATGAGATGAATTCATTGGTGATTTATGCAAATGAACTGACTTATATTTTCCCCTAATTAGCAAGCATGAGAATAAAAGTTGTTAAATTTATTTAATAAATGGACAATTAAATTTATTGGAAATCTTTAAAGAAAAAGTGTTAGAGAATTTATTTCTAACAAAATTAAATTCATTTCCAATAGTAACATAACAGCTTCTGCTAGAGTGGCCAAATTTTGTTTTTGACAATACACTACCTGTTGTTATAAATCTTTCCTGCTACTTGTAAATTGTAATCCTTGAAGGTGAACTTCGTTCATAGGTTTGTTCTGAAATCTGCACTGTTCATTTAATGAACCATGCTGTATACAACTTGTGTTTGTACTTGCAGTGAAGCCATTTTGAAATGAGAATGTTGTAAAATGTGGACTTTGCACTATTTAGTTTGCATTTCATAAAGCAGATGCTTTAATCTCTTCTGTATGGAAAATTAAAATACACAAAAAAAATCTTTGTTTATTTTTAATCCATTTTCCTTCTCAGACACCCTGTATAATTTGAAAAATCAACTTATTAGAGTTTTTAAAATATACAAAGTTGAATTAGTAAAATACCAGCGAAATATATTGAAATACAAATTATATTAATTGTATTAATAGTTTTCTTTATAGAGAGTAGTTTTGACAAGTGGCTCAGCCCTATCTATAGTTTGAATGTGCAATTTATGCTTTATGTACATTTTTGTACATTTATATGATAGTTAGTAGTAACCAAATGATTGGAATATTTTTTTGTATTTTTTCAAAATAAAAGTTTCTGTTTTCATATAAAGAATTTATTTTTTGCAAAAGAAATTTATTTATTCTCTTATTGTTGTTAACTATTTAAACACATAATGTCATTTTGCTGGATTTTTTTAAAAAATTTTTAAATTTTTTATGCTTTTAATTTTTGTACCTTGAATGAATTCTGTTTATTTTTGCATGGAATTGATATATTTGTAATAATACTGATTGTAACATATATAATTGGAATTACATTAAGTTTATTGCTAGTCTTATTATTGCTAATATATTTGTAATACAATATCTATGTGAAATTTTAAGAAATCAATTATTTGTGCAAATTTAAGTTTCTTATTAGCAGTAAAAGAAATGCACATATACAATTAGGTTAAAAAATTAGCGTTATTAATTAACACAAATGCTCCAAGGTAAATATTTACTTTTTTATGTAAAGCAAGCTACCTAGACTTTCCTCTTGGTTATAAGATTTGTTTCATTAACATGTTAATGGGCTGTCAAGCGAGGTTGTATTGATGTTTAATCTCATGATGTAGAAGTAGATTGTCCTTGACTTTTATGATAAATATAGTAAAAGATTTTCAATAGTTGAGTGGTAGTGCATCGCGCTTCCACACCACAGGTCCAAGGTTCGAATCCCGGGCTGGGCAAGGTCGACTCAGCCTTTCATCCCTTCAGTGGGTAGACGAATGATTACCAAGCTTGCTTGGGAACTTAATATGGGTAATTTCGTGTCAGATTGATCACCTGACTGGAACATCTGCTCATGCACCTCAGGGCTCAAGGTCACGTATACTGACATGGGCACAGTAGGTCTTGGCCCTCATGGGCAAGACCACTGTGGGCTGTTGCACCACTGAGTTGAGTTAAGTTTATAGTAAAAGATAATAAAAGATTATTATATGCATCATATAATTTGATAAATATCGCTAAACCCTTTTCCTATAGAATATTTTGATTACAAGTTAGTACGTGACAGGTTTTAAAAGTAAGATTATTTTTTAGATACCTCTTATGGGATATAATATGTGAAAAGGAATCAGAATTACAAAAATATGTAACAGTAGGCATCATTTTTACATTGAATTCCGTTAAAAGCAAAATTTACTGTAACTTCTTAGGACATGAAGATCCTGCAAAACTTTTCTTTAGAACTAATTTTGCAAGATTATTTTTTCAGCTAGTAAAATACAGCAATCAATTTGAAATCATTTACCTCTCAAGTGCTGTCATGGAATAGTGGCAGTTAATGTATTAATAATGGTACTATAAAGATAAATGTTTGAAAGAGAATTCCAAAACTGCACTATGCATCAATTTAAACTAGAAAGACTTTTTATTGAATTGTTTTTTACATATGATTTTAAGAAATGCAAATGAATTCTTTCCCTATTATTTGGCTTTATTTATGCTCCTTTTTTGTGTACTTATGTCCAATATTTAAAAAAATTGTTTACATTTTTCTTTTTATCAAATATGTAATTGTATTATGTGTAGTTTGTATAAGCATGTAGCTATTTTTGCAAGTATACTTAAAAATAAGCCAATTATGTTGTATTTCAGGAATTTAGGCACATGTAATCATAAAGTGACAAGTAGAATCTTATTGTTTTCATAATTTTTTTCTTAGTTAGCGTTTTTGTAAAATAAAATGCACCTTTACACTTTAGGCATATTCAAAAGTTACTTGGAGAACCCTTCTTTCTCAGTACTCTTTTTATCAGAATTCAAATGAAGTAAGTGAAAATTTTATTGCAATTAAATTTGTAATTTTTTAATCTAAAAATATGTAAAGTTTGTATCTTTTTATATTTATTTGTTTTACTTTTATTGTAGGATCTTGTATTTAAAATGAGTATTTCTCCTAATGGAAAAATTCTGGCTGCTGTACATATCTCTGGTGCTCTTTCTCTTTGGGATTTACCTTCTTTAAGGCAGCTAAACCTGCATGTAATGCATTTACTTTGTATAATAGTATTCATTTGCTACTTTAATATTTAAGTAGAATTTTGATCTTTGTTATCTTTCAACTTGTTGACAAATATTCATTTATGGCAGAGGCTCCCAAACTTTTTGTTTCATAGACCCTTGCCATGTTTTTCTGTTTTGGGTAGACAGCCTACGTACCTAATATAAATTTGTTGCAAATTAATCAAATGTCTTTTTGACAACTGGTATAGAGCTACTTACTTTAAAAGATTTAAATTTCTAACTGTGGGGAAGTATAGTGTCTAAGCTCCTTTAGCTTAATTTTGGCAAGAAATGCTGAAAGGATGGTTTTTGTTTTAGAACAATTTGTGCTGTCACCTTGTGTAACTGAAAATTAACCTAATTAAATTTGTTAAATAGGTAAAATCTGGCTTCCAATTAATTAAATTTTCTTTTAAAATTAAAGTCATGATCTGGTTTAATTAGTCACTATCATAGACTGCCACTTACACATCATGGGCCCCCCAAATTATTTTTTTTGCTGACATGAACCCCTTGCATTTCGTCTTAGACCACTTTGGGAATCACTGATTTATGGTATAGTTCTATGAGACGCTTTTTTAAAAGACATTGAATAATCTTTTCAAAAATTTTAAAGACAAGCCTTTGTAAGTAGATGGTAAAGGGTGCCTGAATTTTGAATTGAAACTTCCTACTACTATTGATTCAGTATTAACTTGTGTTTGTAAGCTTTGTGTTATATTTGTTGGCACACAAGGAGTCTACCTAGGACCTAAAAATTAATAGCTAATTGGTTAAAATCTTACTTCAGGTAGATTATCAGGCAAAATAATACCTGCCTTATATGAAATTCTAATGGGCCTCTAATTTAAAAAAAAATGGTGTAATGGGGAAGTTTAGAGAATGAAATAAAGCTAAGATGTTATTTTCACTTCTTGATAGTAACTGAAAAATTAATTTTTTAACTATTATAAATTACTTAAGAGTTAATTTTAAAAAAAATAATAAAAAAAAAGGAAAATCAATTCTAAAAATCAAAAAAAAATTTTTGAAGAAAAAAAAATTAAGTTAAATTTTTTGCCAGAATTTTTTTTTTATTAGTGATATAATGTTCATGCCCTGTTTGATTTTATTCCCTCCCTCCTTAACTGTCGATTCTGCAATTCACTCCCCAGTGACACTGTGTGCCTTTGGGAAGGAGGGGGGGGGGAGGTAATCACAAATAAGCCAATTTTTCTCTGAAATAAGTAAATCCTTCAAAAATACTGTCTAGGTCCTTTTATTGCATTCCAAAGCCTTCAAAATAATTTCACTGATAACAATGTGATGCAAAAGATTGCACTTCAGAAAGACGTATATATGTCTGGGGCACTTAACCCACTAGTTGAGCGAGGGTTATATAAGCAGGTGGTAGTTAAGGTGTTAAATTAATCTCAGCATTTATAAAAATGTTACTTATAAATTTCAGCACATTTTTGAAAAGATGTTATAGGAGAAAATAAAATATTAAATGGATTAGATTCACTTCAAATAATGCAGAAAAAGAAACACAAGCAACTTTTGTTGTAAATAAACAAGTGAAAAGTAAAGCTGCTCAAGTGAGATGGGGATAAACTTAGACTTGCTGCGTAGAATCATATATTTAAGTGACATAAATTTGAAACCTTGTATACCATTAGCCATTATGAGACTCTATGATGGTGAAGAATGGAAGAAATTTCAATGCATTGGGGGAATAGGTCTTTGTGGAAGTTTGAATGAGAAAAGTATTCAACATGAAAATGCTTCTTATAGAAATCTAAGTGATGAATATGCTTTAAAAATAGTGGGGGATAAAAAAAACTTGATTTGTTTTGCAAAATGTTGCTAACCCTTTCATTAGTAACAGTTTCTTCTTTCATAAGACCTGGAAGCATTCTGAATGAGATATTCCAGTTTATTTTCCTGTGTTACTAAAATTATATTGCAATTTATAAAACATATTTCTATTTATAACTACAAATAATTTTTTTTCTCTGTAAACTAGAGTTCTATGCTTTATGGTTGGTGTTTAAAGTAGTTTTAATATATCTTCTAAAAATTTATACAGAATAATGAGGATTATTGCATGTTATATGAAACTTGGCCATAAAATTTTCATGTAGTGTAGAAGCTAGAATAACGAGTAAAATAAACTGTGGGTTTCATTCTTTTTCTCTTTCATGCATCATAAATAAAACCATTTGTAATTTAATGCTTTTATACAAAAGAGCAATTAATGAGTAATTTTAACAGAAAAATGGATTATTTCTTCTACAGACGAACATAATGTCTGGGATCCTATGTTTTTTTTTTATTTTTAATAATTCTATTAGTGTAGTATCTTTAAAAAGAAATACGAGCATATCGAAGAAAGCTGCCAATCATACAAAATAAAACTCAGGATTTTTATTATTCGATCATAATTTTTGTAGCATATGATGCAAATAAACTGAATAGTGTAATGGATTAAACAGTTTGATGGTTTTTGAATGGTGAAACATTTATAAAATATTTTGAAATAAAAGAATTGTTCATTGAGATAGCTGAAATGTTTTTAGCAATGTTTATAATTTTTTGCTGTTTTAGAATGATTTTTTTCCTTTTGTTTAATTTTTTTATATGTGAGTCTGATAAAATATTACTAATATATATTTTTGAACCATTATCTTTTAATTATTTTGCTTTTTGAACTCATCTTATATGATATACTTATTTTTGGGTACAAATAGCCCCTCACCAACAGAATTGTATCGTTTTTTTTTTTTTTAAAACTGCTTTAAAAGTGAATTGTCCTTTGTCTTTTTGCATAAATTTTCTAACTTTTCTTTAATTATTAAAACTTTTAAAAACTTTATATATTTTTTTATTTTCTGATATTAACTTGAAATTAATATTCTTTAAAAAATTCAATGATGATATTAGTTTTGATTAGTTTTCTTTGTTCTTATTACCTAATGTTCCAACTTAAAGTTTGAAGCAATGATAATAAAGGAAATTTTATTTACACACACACACACACACAGTGTTTATTAAGTGTAAGTTTATTTTTATTTATTATAACAGAAATAATTTACACACTATAATGTTATGTTTTAAAGTTTGTGTTTTTTTTAAATGTATTACAGCCCAACTATCCAGATATAAACTCTCAACTTTATGAACCAAGAATGAAGAAGAAGTCTGATCTGAACCAGACAGATAAATTTCATTCACACATCATTGATATTAACTGGTGGTCTGATGAAGTAAGACTTCTTTCACATAAATAGTATCTTTCTATGTTTGAAAACTCAATTACTATAATTATTTCTAAATTTTGATAGTTATTAAAAAGCTTTAAATTAAAATTTAAAAAAATATTTTTAGTAATTATTTTATAGATTAAAAAAATTTAGTAAAAAAATTAATTTTTTATTTGAAAAATGAAGTTTACGAAATGCAAATTCCTTATCCTACCTTCTAAAATAGATAGTAATAATTGCATGTAGAAGCTTTTGACATTATGGCCAATGTTTCTAGTTCTGTGAATGTCGAAGCTCAAATGTCCTCCTGTTGGCGTGATGTGGAAGTTAGGAGAGAGGGAGTGCCACACAGCTCAGGTGTCATTCTCGTCACTTGACCATGGTTCAAAATTATGTCATAATCGTCAAAAGCTCTCGAGTATCTAAATAGTATGATGTTAATATTCACTCACTCACCAGATCTGGGAATGTTAGAAATTTATTAAACTAAAAGTGGTACTTACATATACTGTAGGCCAATTTCGCTTAATTAAATGTTATCACCAATTTAAAACATGTTGCCAAAAGCTGTCTTATTATTGTTTTTGAGCAGTTGCAGCAATGGTTTTCCACTATTGGTTTCATATGGTGGCATTTAGTGACATCTTTTGATTTGAAAAAATTGGTTTGGGGCTAAATGACCAAGTAATCCAAAAAAGTAACGAGATCTTTAACATGAAACATGTAAAACTATTTTATGATAATTATCAGGTAACTTACATAAAAACAATTCTCAATTTATTTAATGTGTTATTTTATAATTGATTCTCTTTGCATTTGCTGTAAAAAAAGATACTTCTGTATTAAGCCTATTCAAATGTAGTTAAGTTTTATACATAATTTAGACTTAAGATAAAATATTTTTAAATTTAGCATTTTATTATGTTGAAGCAAAGGTACATTTTTCATTAATAACAGTAAGATTTCAAGTTTTCAAAATGCTTGATCACAAATATCTGATAAATTTAGAAATACTTCTAAAATAGAATGTAATAAATAACTGTATAGAAAAAAAATTAAGTAAATAAATTTTTAGAATGTGAGTATATTTTGCTTTTCATATAATATCAATTCATATCATAACTTTTTTTGAATGAAATATTGGACAATTCATATTTCAAGATCATGAACGTTCTTGTAATATGTGCAAAAAATAAAGCGTGATTGAAAGAGCCTTGCAATTTTAAAAAATTAATTGTATTTCTAAAGCTATAGAATTTTGAATGCTGCACCTATTTTGATTATGTACTTACTTCTATATTAGAGTAATAGAAAATCTTTTTTCTTTTGTTTAGGCCATTATAATAGCCAGACGATGTGGGGCTGTAACCGTATCTTCCACAAAAACATTTCAGAATTTGTTGGGAGTATCTCCAGAATGGTTTGAACCTTCTCCTGCTCTCACTTCTTTTTGTGATCGAGGATTTCTAGCACTAGAGGTATGTAAATGGGTAAATTTATTTTGTTACATTTTGTCTACTTTTAAATTTTGATTCTTTTGTCACTGTATTCTGATCTTTTCATCACAAACTACGATATTTGTCCCAAATAATATGAAAGCACAATATTATGGTGTTGAAGGAATAAATTTTAATCTAATTTTAGTTTTTTAAAAAAGTTTAATACTGTATTACCTATGTTTAAATTTCAACAAATGTAATTTAAAGGATTAAGTATTATGTGTAAATTTTCAGTGTGAATCCAGAGTTAAAGGGAAGAGAAGAAAAGTGGATGACATGGATGATGAAGATGAAGAGAGCAGTGATGATGAAGAACCATCCATATATGCTCATACTTATGAAATGGTTCAAAGGGTTTTATATTTTATCACTGACAGTGACAGATTTCAGCCACCCAGGAAGAAAATCAAGTAATTTTTTATGTCTGTTTTGATTAGAGAGAGAGAGTAAAGTAGTGCTTAGCAATTGATGTAATAAAAATGTTTTGGAAAGGTATGATTCAGAAAACCCAATTAAATCTTCTAATGGGGAATTTTTTTATTATTGTAGGAATTTTTCTTTGTAAAGTTTAATGAAAGTCTTTGTAAAGTCTATTTATATGCTTAATTTAAAATCTTTTGAATAAGTATTTTTTCAACTTATTGGTTATGAAAAATAAGGCTATAGTAGCCAAGTGGTCACATGGACTCAGGGCTGGTATGTCATGAGTTTGAGTCTGTACCACTGAGGACCCGCTGTGTAGAGGGGTTGATGCACTTTAAATCTGTTTGGAAGTTCAAAGTCCTGCTGGTGGTGTTGTGTGGAAGTTAGGAGAGGGAATGCCAGCTCAGGTACTGTCCTAGTCACCTTATCTTGGTTCAAAATTATGAGGTTCATTGCCAATACCTCTCATATTGCTTTATATTGCAACCTTAATAAATACTCACTCACTAACATTGATTATAAAAAATAAATTTAAAGTCCCAAAGAAAAATTGTCAAAATGCTTCATTATTTTTTGTTATTTGAAATCAGTTTATGGGTTTTTGCTAACACTGTTATCTTTCCTACTGCCAAACAACCCGTTGCTCTACTGTTTTTAATTCTATTTTTAAAGTTCATAAATATTAAGAAAATCATACTTCTTTAAAAAGTATTCAGATTTAAATTTTTTATGTCTATTTTCTGTTCTTAAAAATTATTATCTGCTTAAAGACTTGTTTGTATTATTTAATAACGAATATCCTTTTTTATGCATCCCTTTTGTTCATCCTAATAACATATGTCTACTTTTTAAAAGATAACTTTTCAAAGGTGGTGTATGATTCAATTTACATTCATTTTTTTAATAAAATGTTACTGTGAAATCTTTTTAAGATGGGCTTCTGTTTTATTGCTGCTGGTAAAATTTCAATTTAAGAGAAAACTTGAAAGTAATATTTTAAACAAATGTACTCATGAGCATTTATCAAATATAGACAAATTTTATAAGTAATATAAAAAGAATAGCAATAACTCTCTATATAAAAAAATTGTATGAAGTTTAGGTATTAATTCAACTTAACTAGTTATCTTAAATATTGCTCCTAGTGTTTTACATGTTATATTTGTTTCATCTATATCTGAGTTACATAAAACATTTTAATGAATTATTTAATTTTTAGAATGATTACAAAAATGTATCGTCTTCTGTGTTTAAAATCAACTACTCCTGAGGAGCTGTATACTAGAAAAGTATGTAATTGTAATTTTTAAAAATATTTTTTAGTTGTGAATAGTTATGTTAACCAATTCTTAATAGATAAAATAATTCTTATTTTTCCTAAGAAACATGCAAGTTGATGTATTTGAAATAATATTTTCATTGATTTATTTCAATAATTGTTTCTAAGATTTATGTAGCACAATTTTCTGAATAGGAAATTTTGTGAAGATATTATTCTATTATAAATTGAAAAGGTTTTTTTTTAAAAAAAAATTTACAAATACAGTATTTTTGCCATTTTTCCTCTGGTTTAGTTTTCTTTAAATTCTGTACAAATTTAGAAGAATTATCTCTCATTTATTTCTACTACTTTCAATAGAGCAATTATTTATTTCCACTGAGCAATTATCTTGGTCAGATTTTTATAAATATTTAAGGAACATGTTTTTATATATACTATCATTATCATTAATTTAGTCTTTTGAGAATAACTTAGTCTTTTGAGATTTTTAAATATTAGTTTTAAATACAATTTCTATCATTCCATTTAAAGACAATCTTTTGTAATGTTTTTTTAAATCAAAATTAGATAAGTAATGAAGAATATGGTGAAGCATTGGCACTTGCAAAAACTTACAATTTGGACTCTGATTTGGTGTATCAACGTCAATGGAGGAAAATGCCTGCTACAGTAGAATCTATACATGATTATTTGGTAATATGACTTTTAATTAACCCTTTTTTAAAAATTTGAATAAATATATAATTTTTAAATAATTTCATGCAAAATGTTGAATTTTCATATATTCCTTAAAGGAATTGGTTTTAAGACTAATTTTCACTATAATGTATATATTTCAAGATTTTAAAGCTATTTTCTTAGAGTATATTGAATTTTTATAAAATTCATTTTCAGAGTAAAATTAAAAAACGTTCTTGGGTTCTTCATGAATGTATGGAACGTCTCCCTGAGAGTTTTGAAGCTGCAAAAGAATTATTGCACTTTGGATTGCAAGGAACAGATTTAAAAGCTTTGATTGCAATTGGCAAAGGGGAGGATCATGGAAGGTAAATGCATGAATATGTGTTATTTTAGTGTAAACTTAATTTTCACAAATTATAAACAAATTAAAAAAAATTTTTAAAAAATTTGATGAAGTTCTTTTTAAAGTTAAAATATGAAAATTATAAAAAATTTTAACTGTGCAAGTCTATTAATTTCTGTAAAAGAAAAAAAAACTCATGTTATGATAAATTTTATATCAAAATTTAATTTCTTATCAGTTACATCAATAAATGTCATTAAATTTTACTTCATAATAATATTTTTTACACTAATTTATGCCCGAGTCATAATTTATTTTGTTTTGAAAAATCTTTTTATCAGAATTCAATTAAGCTGTTATCAAATATGTTAGAATAATGCACATTGTGACATTTATTACAGTGTTTCCCCTTTGAAATAATAGTAAATTATTGTTTTTAGTATTGTACTGATAATCTTTCATTATATTGTATACAGCTGTTTTACAGTTTTAGTTTAATTATTGTATTTCTCAATTTATGAAAAGAAAAAATCATTTGTATAAAAAAAGTGAAAGCTTTTAAAATATTTTTTTCGATATTTTGAAAGGATATTTATAAAAATAAAAAAACTCATAACATTTTGTGCTGTTTGCAGATTTATATTATCCAGTCCATATGATGATACAGATGATGAGCCTGATACTTCTTTATCATTTAATTCTGGTTCTGATACTGATGATGTATATGATATTAAAAAGGCCAAGCTAAGTAAAAAAAGAGCAGCTATGTTGAAGAAAGTTAATTTCAAAAAGTGAGTAACATTTGATTAAAACTACTAAACAAAAATATTCCAACAGCAATGAAATATGTTAAATGACTTCTTTTTTGATTTACAAAAATTGTTTTGATTTTTTTCCTACCATGATTAGTTAATAGAAAATAATTTCCTTAGTTGGTAATTGTTATAAGAATATATAAAAAAAATTCTGGTATTAAAAACTTTATGTTGAACTGTATTAGAATAAATTTAAAATTAAGCATTTTATTCATGTTATATTTGAATTATTTATACTTGTGGCATGTTTAAATTGAAACCTTCAGTTGTTTTATATGTGTTTAAGTATTGAATTTTACAAAAATAATATATTGCTGTTTTATGTATCTGATTTATATAAATATTTTTGTTATTTAATGATTATACTTAAAAATTTTTTTATTATTAATATTTTAGGTTAACATTAGAGCAAAAACAATTATGCCAATGCCGTTTGAAGCTCCTAAATTACCTGGACAGATTAACAACATATGAGGTTTGTTTTTTAAAATTTTCTTCAAACTTTCTAAGAAACCTTTTGTTTTTTCTTATAGATAATATTAATATTGTAAAACTTTTATAGAATCAAGAAACTGGTTAAATTATATTTTTGATTATATAATATGAGATTATTCTTTAAATATTTTCCTTTATTATTTCTACAGAATATGTGCTTTATTATTTTCTTTTTTAACACCATTAAGTAACAGCTTTTGTGTTTAAGCATAAATACAGTCGACTCTCGATAACTTGAAGTTGGAGGGGCCAATGAAAAACTTCGAATTATCAAGAGGGTAGGCAAAAACTCCCAAAATACACAAAAGGAAATTTTTTCTAACACATTTGAATTTGAAACTATGTAATAAAACAACAATTGCACATTTGTATAAAATTATTTTTAATAAGTACATATTATACAGTATAAATATTATACAGAAGTTAAAAGCCCTGTATTAAAAAAATACATTCAATTCATGCATAGACAATCCTACACATCTCCTCTTCACAATAGTGGACTATTCTTTCTAAACACATGTGTAGCAAGCCCACATGTTATATGAAAGATATTTGATTGGCTGACAACAGGTGCAGTTGGTCTATTGTCCACTTGAAGAATGAAAGCAATAAAAATGTCTTTTCACCTGAGGAACCAGAAAACACAAACAAGGGGTAGCAGACAGATGGTAATCAAAGGAGCTACATTACTGGGGAGACATGCAGAGATAATAAAATGCAAAACTTGTAAGCTCCAACAGCTGTACATGATAGTAAGTGTCTGAATTGTTGAGAGTTTTATAAGATAACTTCAAATTATCTCGTGTTGTAGTCTGGCCAGCCACAGATTTTGCTTCAAAATATTGAGCGTACCCAAATGTATTGTTTTAGTTTGAAATATCAAGAGTTTTTCTAGGGACTGAGCATATACTTCCAATTATTTAGAGGTTCATATTATCGAAGGTTTGAATTATTGAGTGTCAACTGTAGTTATTTTTTTGTAATACCATGTTAATTAAATAAAGATAGTTATTTAAGGAATGAAAATTTGATTTTATTCTTCTAGTTAGTAAGTTGGTGCTTTAATTCATTATTCATTTTTCAGTGTTGCCACTGATTACTGTTCCAATTTTTTTGTTTATATCAAAAATCAATCAGTTACTTGAAAAATGAATTTTTTTATTACTTAGCATGTGCTGAAAGCTGAACTGTATCTTCTACCTAAATGTTTTTACTGTAGCAAAATTTGCAAAGCAGTTTTTGGTGCATATTTTATATTTTGCTACCTAAAAAAATAAGAATTGAGTTAACTTGTTTGAAGTTTGTTTTGACTCACTATTTGAATTGAGTTAAAATGTTTCTTTTGTCATCTTAATATTCAGAAATATCAAAAAGAAACCTTTTATTAGAAACAAAAAATTCGTTGAAGAACAAAAACCAAAAATTTTTGCTATCTTCTTGCATTTTATTTTGATATTTTATGAAATTCAGTTATTTAGGTTTTAAAAGATATGATGGAAAATTTTACATTCCCTGTGATTTAAAAAAAGTAATAAATTGAGTATGTGGTATTTGATGTACACTACAAAGCTCTATAAATTTTTTGTAACTTTAATTTCATGTTATATAGTATTATTATGTAATAACGCAACTATAATAAGCTTGATAGTATTAAATTTAAAACAGAATATTTTATACTTTAAAAAAAATTATAAGTATGGCAATTTTTTTGAAAGGATGAGATTATAAGTATTAATCATTTTGAAGTAAAAAACTTAATTTATTATATATTAATGTAATCTTTTGAGATTTTTCAAAACATATATTATAATCATTAAAGCATAGTGTTATGTATTATAATTGAAGCTTGTACACCACCTCATTACTTTATGTTCAAAGAAAGCTTTAAGTAACATGTATTGAAAGAATGATTGATAAGAAATATAGAATGTTATCTTTTTTATGTTTCAGATAATACTTGGAGGTCCTATTTTAGCTGATCAAAATTATGATCATAATTTCTTCAAGCAATTTCGATCCCAATGTGGTCTAGAGGCAGCATTAAATTTTGCCTCCGATTCTAACTGGGAGGCTGTAGCTACTCTTTTTACTTACCATGGTTCTGAAACCTTGCCACACAGATTGGCAATTCTAAATAATTTTCCAGAAACAACTTCTTCAATAGAATATCAATCTCTCCTACCCCTTTTTAAGTGAGTATTTATTTGTATTTATTGAGTTACATTATATGGTAAGAAAGAGTTCTTTTTTAAAGAATACTCTTTATTACCATATTATACTCAGAGTTTTTTTTTAAATATGAAATATTTTTAAAAAAATACTCTGCAAAAAAATTGCTGCTGTTGTTTTCTGGGTAGGTTAATGGTTCTTTTGGTTAAGGATTTAAAAATATGCTTTTGCTGAAGATTTTGTATGGAATAATAAGGGAATACAATATATCACTAGGCTTCATATTTCCATGCAACCATATTAACTGAGTGGTCACAGTTACTAGCTTTCTTGCTCACTGTTTTCAAATAAAAAATTAGGTTCGATTTCTGATTCCACCAAATTTTTGATGAAAAGATAATGGTGCTTCTGCTTTTTCATGTTAGATTAACTGGGCACCAAAATCTTTTCAATTTGTTAGGTAGTATGCAATGTCACCTGACTAACTGAAAATTGTGAGGTCTGTTTCCAGTAGCCTCTGTATATCGTAGAACAATTTTAATTTGAAGCTATTCAATTCCTAACTTAGAGGTGGCATAAAGGAAAAATGTCTGAAAGTCGAGGATTTTTTGTAATTTAATTTTCAGTTTGACTGCTTTAATAAAGCATTCTCATAAATTGAAATTATGGTGTAATTTATTTTAAACTGAGGAATTTAATTTTTTTTAATGTATATATGAGTTAGAACATAATGGATTAAAGGAGTATATATTTTAGGAGTTTATTATTTATTTTATTAGTATGTATTTTAAAAAAGCTATTTGTTCAAAACATTAGCATTTTAATCTTGAATAATGAGTGAAATAAAAATGAGAGAGAATATTGTCACTGTATATATATATATTTACTTTATTATTTTAAATCCAATTTTTTATTACAATAAAATGTATATAAAAAGTTTATTTAGGTTTTTCATCTGATTTTTGAGTTTGTATTTAAATTTACCCATTAATTTTTAAAAATTAATTTTTAATTATAATAAGAGTATTAAAGTTTATAATAATTGAGATGCAGATAATTTTTGTAATGTTTTATATGTGTAATATATAATTAAATTTGAAAGTTTAAAAAAATTTTAATTATTAAGTACATTAACAAGTTTTCAAAAATGATTTTTTATTAGAAATTAATATAAATATTCCAATATTTTTTAGTGAGCGAGAATTGGTATTTTATTCATGGGATGAGCATCAATTTAGGGAACCAGACTGGTGTGAAACAAGATTTCCAAAGTAAGAATATTTAACTGTTGTTTCAAGGTTTAACAGTTTGTTCAAATTATTTTTTTAATACGATGCTGTAGAAAGAAAAGTTTTAATTTTGTGTGAAGAAATATGTCTGCTATTTATAATGTTGGGCAAGGTCGACTCAGCCTTTCATCCCTTCAGTGGATCGTAAATAAGAACCAAGCTTGCTTTGGGACTAAACACTGGGGGTTTTTGCTTCAGGCTGACCACCTGATCGGGACATCTGTTCATGCACCTTAGTGCCCTATGGTCACGTGTACTGAGATAGGCACAGTAGGCCTTGGCCCTCATGGGCTGTTGTGCCACTGCATTTAGTTTATTTATGTAATGTATTGGTAATATGAATTGATGAATTGAAATTGTGAGAATTGTTAAAAGTCTTTTATTTCAAAACCATGCTTAAATATGAGACATTGAGGATGAGAGTAATACTGTTAATTAGCCTTTTGTTGTTGATTAAATCTACATATTTTTCAAAACTTCATAATTTACTGGTATAGAAATTTAAATTCAGTCTCAATCATTCTGAAATACAGTTTAAAAAATTTTTTTTCCCTATAAGCTTTTTTACCTGAGATTTTTTTAAAAAATTCATATTAACAAAATACACTCCAAGGACTATAATAGAGTATTTATTTTATTTAAAGTTTTATAAGTATTCAACATTTATGGGCCTATTTTTTTGTTTTGATTTTTGAACTTGTTTAATTAACATATAAGAAATGAACTTTTTCATTGCAAAATCCTGTTTTATACTGAATTAGTAGACAATGCTCTAAATAACATATGTTTTCCAAATTTCATGTGTGAATCTTCACATTAACTCTAGAGGTATTCTAAAAATTGTTTGGCAATCTTTATACTAGATGACTTCATATATATGATTTATATTTCCTTAAAAGTTTTATATTCAATGTGTGTGAAAAATTACTATTTTTTTCATTAGATACCAATGTATAATTAAATATATTATCTAAATATGTTTTACTTCAGATTTTTCTTGGTGATTGTAAAAGTCAATAAAAATTTGTTTTATGTTTGATTGTTCAATTTTTATTTCAATAAAAATGTGTGTAATTACTTTTTTTTAAAACTAATCATAAAAATATCCAACTTTTTCTACTTTTAGAACGCCTCTTTCAGAAGATTTCATTCAAGAATATTATGAAAAACATAAAGATCTTGTAAAGTATAAGTAAGTATATCTGTTAATAGATTTATAAATGATTCAAGTAAAGCAATCTTAAAACTCTTTAAAAGAGTTTTTAGGTAACTTTAATTGATTTTTATCTTACATGAAGAGTTTAGTATTTATATAATATGTGGTCGTACATTTCTTTTTGAAAATTGCTATAAAATATTTACATTTTATTTTGATTAGTTTTATTATTTGTTTTGGCAACTAATCATGTTTTTAATTCATTATTATTAAAACAATGATTTAACATAGAACATAATATTTTTAATAAAATATGTTCGATTATAAGTTAATATTTATGACATGCATTTTAATTGCATTTATCATTTATTGGATAAAATTAGTTACTTTTCTAATTGAATTTGTATGGATCCTAAATAGAATAGCTACATATAATGTTTGAATCATTAGAGTATGTAATTGGAATAGATGGTAATTTTTATTTGTGTTTCATGTAATAAAATATAATGTACATAATGTACATGCAAGCAAGTAAAAAAAATTTTTTTTTAAATTTAAAATTACTAGGGTTAAAATATTTAAGGCATGAAGAATTTTTATGGTTCTTGATCTATGGCTGTACTAATTTGTTCTAAAGAAAGTTCTGTTCTTAAGGTGATACTGGATTTTACATGTACAGCATAATTTTTTTTTTTTTGGTTTGGGATTTTCAAATTTCCTGTACATTTTCCCTGGATATACCATAATGTGCCATTTTATTTTATATCATTGACAATGTTTCCTCATCTTTTAGATAATTTGTTTCCTTTAATCTCATTTTTCTGCAAAATATTCTTCTATTTTCAAAACTTATTTGCTCATATGATGTTTTAGAGGTAATTGAGAGCTTATCACTTTTTTGTATTTATAGTTAATGAATATGTGTTTATAATAATGACAGCAGACTTATTTATTTTCTTAGATTTTTTCCCTCTCTTATTTATTACTTTTGTGTAATTTTTTTAAAATAAAGTTATAGATAATTTTCTAAAATTACAATATAGTTTCAATTATAAATATTGTATTATATGCCAAATAATTTTTTTAATAATATTTAGGATCCTAAATTTGTATGATTTTGCAATTCTTTAATTTAAAAAAGAAAAAATTAAATAAATAAATGAACAAATTTTCCTTCATATTTTCCAGGCAATTTCAGCTAAACTTCCCTTTTGTAACAGAGTGGTTTCTGGAAAGAGCCAGAGAAATAGAATCAAGATCAGGTTTAGTGGACAATGCCATACAATTGTTGAAACTAGGGATGCAAAGAAATATAGAGGTTAAAAAAAGTTTTACCTTTGGTTATTGTTGTATAATCAAATAATATTGTATTAAAGTAAAATTACAATAAGATTCAATGTGTGAATTATCTTTCTCATTTAATTGTTTAGGTAATATTATAGTTATAATATGCAATCAATATGAAACATCATAAAATTATTAGATATTTGTGTTTATAAAATAATTGATGCATTATGCATATAATAAATACAACATTTCTATTAGAAATGATAATTTTTAAATTTAGATTTTTAGTAGAACCATAACCAATTAATTTAAAATTTATCTCTTACTAAAATGTAAAGGAAATTAAAAAAAAATCTATTTGAAAACAAATACTATTTATGATATAAATTTTAATCCATTTTACTTTTATACACTATTTTCAATAAAACATGGAATAAATTTTTAATGGTAGGTTTATTTTTCAATATATAATTAATACTGAGAGAGACTATTACAATTTTATGAAATTATTTGATAGGGTTTGTTTTAATATATATTTTATCCTAAATGATTTGTCAAGGAATATAAATATATTTAAATGCCTTTTAAATTATCTGCATTCCCTTTTTTTATGTTGTGTTGTATTTTTTTTTATTTTATCCTGGATTATTTTTCAGGGTCTAGAGAAGCTTTATGATACTATGATTACAATAGAAGTGTTGGTGTATGAATGTCGTGTAAAAGTGGATTTGAGCTTGAAAGAATATGAAGACTTAACTGATTTTGAAAAAGTGAAGCTTATGATGTCAACAGTAAGAGAATTTTCCCCCATCCATTCTGATTTATTTTTCAAAAATAATTATTTTGAATTGATGTTATCAGATTACATTTTATATTAATGTATCATAAACATTTATTTCCTTTGCTTTTCTCATGCTCTGTCATTCTGTAATAAAAATATATATTGAATTGTTTAATATTACTATAATTTCAAAATAAATAATTTTCTGTTTCATATTTAGAAAGTTAATTTTATCATCAAGCCCAGTGGCTGAATGGTTAGGGCATCACACTTCCACACCATAGGTCCGAGTTTCAAACCCCGAGCTGGGCAAGGTTGACTCAGCTGTTCATCCCTTTAGTGGGTCGATAAATGAGTATCAAGCTTGCTTGAGAACTTAACACTGGGGTTTTCGCATCAGACTGACCACCTGAGAAGAACATCTGTTCATGTACCTCAGGGCCCAAGGTCACCTATACTGAGTTGGGCACAGTAGGCCTTAGCCCTCATGGGCTGTTGTGCCACTGAGTTAAGATAATTTTATCAAAAAAATTTACTTTTTGAATTGGTTTAAATATTTGTTGTTTTACTTTTAAGTAATAAATATATTGAAAATATTTTTTTGTCTTAAGTTTTATATTCAAAAGTTAAATTTATTGCAATTTCTATTGTAACACGTTGCCAAATAAATTTAAAAAAATTCTAGAAACACCTTTATGGTTGAATCATTATGAAAATTTTTATCAATTATTATAATCATAAATACTAGAGTTATACATCTGGTGAAAAGTGTGTTTTATTTTTTGTGATTTTGCATTTATTTGTGTTTGGAAATGAATATTCATTCTAGCTTAATCTTGTAGACATCACAAGACAATTTTTTAAAAAATGTTCATCAGTGGCTAGTGCCTTTCCTCGGCAGATGTTCTAAGTATGATCCTGGTTCTGGAAGAACTCTTTTTAAAAGTTATCTGTTATCGGTTTCCAAGAATGATTTAATATATTGTCAAAAGGTCTTGGAAAATATGAAATTTGATGTAAGTAATAATTTTTGATTTAATTCCTAAAAAATCAATATAAAGATGACTCTGTAAATAAATTTTACTTTTTGGAAATAGAAATGATTTAGGAGTGGCCTGTGAAAGTGAATCTGAACATATTTTTTAATCATTTTTTTAAAAAAAGGTAGAAATTGCATTTTTAGAAGAAAAAAGAAAAAAAATTGAAAATAAAATATTTAAGTTAATTAAAAAGTGTCTAAAAAGTTTTAAAAGAATTATTTGTAACTGATTTGCTTATCTTTTCTTAGTTGAAGATATTTTTAAAGCAATTTATTGTAAGAAATTGAAAGGGTTTTAAAAAAAAAACTGTAATTTATAAACTTGTTAAAATTATATCTTATTTTTATGGAAATATTATTTATTCTCTTAGAATGTTTCTTATGTTAGAAATGTACTCTCATTTTATTTACATATTTTTTTTTAAAAAAATAAACTTTTATGTTTTTAAATTTTATTCCTCATAAGAAAAATGCCAAGTAAAAATCAGTATAAAAAATTTTGAAGTATATCTGAGATATGTATATAAGATGTTCTCTATTTTGCAATGGAAAAGGCACTGTACATTTTTATTGTGTGGTTACAAATGGTTGAATGAAAAATAAACATTTTATTATTTTTAATTCAACTAGTTTTATTTAATTCTCAATTAATGTTTGAAATACATTTATTTACAATGTTCCCTTCCTTTGGGTTTGTTTTTTGTAAAATATCTTAAATAATAAAACAAACAGTTGAGTGTCAAAGATAGATCTTTGATTTTTTTTTTATGTAAATTTTTTTAAGGTTTAGTTCTATATAGTTCTCCCTTTTCTTTCTTTTAAGGGTGAATTATCAAATTTGTAATTGAAAAACAAATATTTTATTTTATAATGTTCATTTTTTTCAAATGCAAAAGATATATAGGGGTACTCTTTGATTATCTGCATTTTTGGTCCCCACATTCATTTTTGCTTTGCCTTTCTTTGGTGTAGCTGCAGTAGCCAAGTGGTCAAGATAACGGACTCATGGCTGACATATCATGTGTTTGGGCCTTGTATAGCTGATGCACTTTAAATATGTCGAGGCTCAAATGTCCTGTTGGTGTGGAAGTTAGGAGAAGGTTGCCAGTTCAAGCGTTGTCCTCGTCACTTGACCATGGTTCAAAATTATGAGGTCCATCACCAAAAGCCCTCATGTAACTGAATAATGCAACATTAATATTCACTCACTGGGCTTGTTTGGTTGTAAAATTTTGTAATACGTTTAAAAAATTTATCAACACAAATTTTCATCCCTGTTTCCCTACTACAAATCTTTTGAGAGGACTTTTGGTTCCCTATAGTTTTACCATGGGGTTTCATAGCCACAATACATTTACACATATTCATGCCTTCTGGGGGGATTCGAATCTGGGCCCTCAGTACAGTAATTATCCTCACTAACTACTATTCTGTCTGTGTAGTTGAAATTCTGTTTTACTATAAAGTAAAAGTATAATAGTTATACTTTTAAAACGTAAGTTGCTCAGAAAAATAATTATAAGTCATATTTTTAAACAGAAACATATTTTATTTTGTATATTAAACTCTGTTTTTATGAGTAATAGTTGATTTTTTTTCTGTTTGTTTTCCCACCTGATAGCCATCGTTCGTCATAACAGATTTTAATGAAATCATTAATCTGATGCTCGATTGCATTTATCACTGTGAAAGGTCAGTATATTTTTATATTCTCTTTCATTATTTTTATTAATTAACTTAAAACAGAGTTATAGGTTTTTAAATCACTGATAATAAGTAAATCTAGAAAATTCTTAGTGCTCATGTTTTAAAATTATTATGTTGCATTCATGGGGAGTATAGAAGTTAATTGGTGATAGATGCAAATCCATGGCCAACACTATTTCTTTAATTTGAGTCATAATGCCCCTAAAGAACTGTTGTGTAGCTGGGCAGATTCGTATTAAATCTGCTGAGGTTAAAAGTCCTCATGTTGATATAGTATGGTATTCAGAGAAGGGTATGCTAGCTTGGTTGTCATTTTTGTCACTTGCTCATTATTCTAAACTACAAAGTCCATTCAGGGATGTTTTAAGGCATGGACCAACTGGGCCCGGGCACAGGGCCTTGTTCTAAGAGGTGGTATTGTTTTGTTCTTGACTTTGTCTTAATAAGATCCTGATCTGGATGATTTTAATGGTCCATTATTATCCGGTACATATTCTCCAAAAAAACTGGGAATTTCAAACTGCATGTCAACTGGCAAAAGTGGTCGGGCTGCATTATTATGTAATGACCGTTGTCCTTGTGTAGACTTTGGCCTAATACCATAAACAATCATTCAGCTCATTTAGTTGAAATGCGGCTATTGATCGAGCCGGTTTGTGCCTAAGTTTTTGAGATTGTGAGTTGTGGACATTTATATATGTAAAATAATCATTTGAACTAGTATTTGGCAATGCATGCTATATACTGTCTATTGTTAAAGATCTCAGGTAGGGCCTATTTTTTCATAAGGGCCCCGGGCTTCAAAAAAATCTTAAGATTTCTTTGGGCCCAGGCCTCAAAGTGTCTTAAGACGTACCTGGGTTCATTATAAATATTCCTTGCTTCAAATTGCTCCATCAATAAGAAATTCCAAGTTCCATTCATGTAAGTTTGATTTTAAAATTTCTTAATACTGTAGGTAAAAGATTTGAGTTAATCAGATGCCTACTTGTGAAATAATAGATAATTTTGTCCGTATTAAATTCATTTGGGAATCGATCCTTTCTTGAATTGTAAATATAAGCTGCTCAGTACATTTAATAAGCAACTCTGGTGTAATTCTTGTCATCTGATTATGGTTCTGAATTTTAATATCTATTTCCTAAGTCTATTGTATAGCTCATGTAATACTTATTCAATAAATTATTTTAACCATATTATCAATGTAGTAATAATGCTAATGTAAAGTTATCAGTTATTTTCTAAGATTATTTATGAAAGTATTCCTCTAATTTTTTCCTGTGATCTGTGAATCATGTCAATTGACTTTGTTATTCAATTTAACACTTTTTGTAGGTTTTAGAAATAGGTGAAAAAAGATTATTTAATTCAATTGATGATACACATTCTTATTCTCCCATGTGATTTAATTTTCAAAATATTATTGTGTATTTATTGATTATTCTGAAATATTAATTACAGAACTGGAGAGCTGAAAAAAGCTCGTACAATATATGAATTGCTGATATCTCTGCCAGATGCATTCAGCAAGTAAGTATTTATTTATTTTTGATTATATATTTTGTAAGTAAAAACATTATGTGCTGTCTTTTCATTTTGAGCAAAAATCAGCATTTATCTTCACCCTTCCCATCTTTTTTTTAAAAAAAAAGATGCAGTAACAGCCCTATTAATTGATATATTGATATTTTTGAATAGAAAATCATTGTTGAGTCCTATTCAAGAATATTAGGTGTGAAATTACATTACTTTCAGAGTGAAAGACTTTTATTTATTTATTTTTTGTTTACTTGATATTTGTTTTTGATACAATTTATATAAGGCTTATTATTCTACACTGGTAATCTTGTCTTTCAATGTCATTAACACTTTGCAAGACGAGATAACTTGTTTTCCAGGATCCTCAAGTTAATTATTATAGTGAGAATTGTTATTAATTGCAATTGCAATTTTCAAAGAAACATAAACAAGTTTGAAAGGAATTTGCATTTTGTTTCAATTTTAGCGCTGCATACTCTTAGCACAGAGGGTGGGACAAAGGCATGCCATTGCCATGATGAATTGTTAAGGGGTTAGGGCTTCATTGTGACCCCCCCCCCCAGATGACAAGTATTCTAAACTTTTTTTGAATACATAACTAATCTTCCTTCCTTCCTCAGTGGTTCAACAGCCCAGAGTGGGCCTTGACCTACTCAACAAGCCTTCTTCCTGCTAGTGTTCTCCAATTCCTAGTTCTCAAAACTAGGAAATCTTTTTCTGGGTCATCAATCCATCTAAGATTTGGCCTGCCCTTTCTTCGTGTGCCAATTGGTTGAGCATTGAAGACCTTTTTAGGGGTGTGGTCTTCGTTCATTCTGACAATGTGATCTCCCCATTTAATTTGTTGTATTTTGATGATGTTAACAATGTCAGGTTCTTTATATGATTGATGGAGCTCTAAATTTCATCTTCTTCGCCATGTTCCATTTTCCTGAATTCCTCCAAAAATAATTCTTAAAATCTTACTTTTGTAGATACTTACCATGTTCTCATCTGTTCAAGAAATGGACCAAGTTTCACATGCATAAGTTAATACTGATCTTAAAAATAGCTAATGATCATAATAAGGCATTTCATGCATTTTTTTAAGTAAAATCTACAATAATAAAATGTGCCCCTCAAAGGATTGAAGAACTCTGTAGTCATTAGCAGCATCACACAAAAGGCATTTCCAATGTCTCATGTTAAAGCTGTAAATGCTGACATGTTTAATTTGTTAAAAATCTGAGTCAAGTTTTTGATGTAATTCCTACATGTTAACTTAAGAGTACTTTAAAAATGTAATCTTGAGATTTTCAAATTTCTTTTTAATTATGATGATATTCTTTGAATATCATTTTATATGTAAATAAGATAGAGACTGGATAGTAAAAATTGGGGAAAAATAGATCATTTGGGGGAAAAATGCATAATCATTAAATTAAAATGAATTGTTTAACTAAACCTTATGCTAAACTTTGTTGCAATATAAATGCGTAAATAGATTAGATTGTTTAAAAAATCATAATAAAGAGTTATATATATATATAATTAGTTCTTTTTTAAGTCTAGCTAAACATTAATAAGTAATAAATACCTGTATATGTTCTTATAAATAAAAATTTTAATTTTTGATATTTTAGAACTTATCGAAAAGTATTCAGCCTGCCAGGATCTGTGTCTAATCTAAAAAGGCATATTAGGTAAGATAAACTCAAAACTCTTTATTTTGCTTTTCTTTTCTGTCTCTTATTTTAAATGTATTTTCCTAAAGTGTGTTAAAATATGTTGTATTAAATCAAATGAAAATTAGAGAATTAATTTTAACTGTAGACAATAAGAATTTTTATATGAATATCCACTATATTGAATAAATATTCTTTTTTACATTAAGATTTATATTAGGAAATTTCTTGAATACGCCAACCATGTCTTTTTGGTCCCATTTTTTTTACATTAATTTTACCCTTTAATTGTATTTATATTTTTAATGATTACAGAACATTCATATCTTCTGCATGTTATTTTATAAGTATTCTATTTCACATAAAAAAAAGTCACAGTATTTAAACAAATTTTGTTGAAAGTGAATACTTTATATAAGAAAGGATATTTCTAAATAAATTTTAAATTAAAAAAATTTTAATAAATTTTTTTGAATACATGCTATAATTATTCTCTTATAACATTTATTTTAAATATTTAAACATTTAGTTTCTTTATTTTATTTTTAAAAAATTTAAATAATTGAAAAATCCATACTTATACTGCTCACTTCAGTAATATTTTACATTCTAAGCCACTTAAAAAAAGTAGAGAATATTTAAAATAGTGCTTTAGGTGAAAGGAGAGATGCTGTGTGTAGTTAATTCTACTTCAATGACATTGTGCAATTCAAGACTATTAAGATTGTGCTTTTAGACACCAAAGTTAATTTACTTAATTTAAATTCAAAAGTAAAAAGCATTATTCTTGATTATATTTGATGTTATTACATTTTTTCAGTGTTGCTGAATTGTTAGATAAGAATGGTTTAGCAGTTCCTTTGTCTCTAGTGCAGAATATTTCTAATAGTACAGAAGAAGTTAGAAAAATATTAACAAAACTGACAAGAATGGCAAGTCATAGGTATGTTTTTGAAAGCTATTAGTGAAGTAATCTTAGTATTCTTTTTGAATGACTAGTTTCATTGTTTACCTTTTTTTAAATATTAAAAAAAATTTTTTTTTGATTAAAATAAGAATGCTTCTCATCTCCCCTTCTAGTAAAAAGGTATATGAGAACAAAAAGCAAAAATCATTCATTGATATTGATTTTCTGTTTTTCATTTTCTCAAAAACATCAAAATATGCACAAATGTGAATAAACATTAACTTACAATTGCTAAAAAATTAACATATCTACTATGGTAATTATATGTTAATTTTTTACTGTAAACTTCAAAATTTTAAATATTGATTATGCTTAAACTCAATGAAACAATATATAACATTTTTATTTCTGCATAGGGTCCCTATGCTAGATGAAGAAGAATGGAAAGCCCTATTAACAGATGTATTAGAAATGCAGAAAATTCTATTCCAGTGTGTGACTTATGAAGATTGTTATGAAGTAACTCATAAATTTAATATCTATGGCTTATGTAGAGAATAATCGTTAATTATTTGGGAGAAAAAATAATTTTTTAATCATGATTAGTGAGAATTTCTGATATATTTCATTATAAAAAGCATAGAACAAAATTTGTGTAGTATAGCAATGCTTATTTTAGCTTATTAAAATTACTATTATTAAATAAATTTAATTTTGATTTATTACTTTACTATTAAAAGTAGTGAGTTTCGTCCTATTATTTTGTTCTTAGTACAAATATTTTTATGTGCCATAATATTTATTTATTATAGCTTATATACAAGGTGTTTAAATTTATAAAGTTTATATTTCTCTGTCATATTATTATTATGTGTTTGTATAATTTATATTTTGTTGCTTAGTTGGGTTTCTTTATCTACTCATGTCTAATTATTTTGTTATATTAATTATTTTTATTTTAAAAACTTTTTACAAAATTCCACAAGTAATTTCAAGCTTATGAATTAAGGATAATGCAGGTGTAAATTGATTTATGTTTTTAGCTTATTCAAAATTGAAATAATTCTAATGCTTCTTGATTATTCTGTTTGTTCAGGTATGCTACTGCTGACAGCTTTTGCTTTATGTCTAACAATATAAAGATATAAATTTTTTTTTAAAAATGCACTTAACTTAAAAAATTTTACATTGCATAAAGTTTTTCTTTTTTTTCTTTCTGAAAAAGAGAATTTTAAAACTGGTACAGTTATCAAATTAAAGCAATTTTAAATCGCACATGAAATTTATAACTTCAGCAACAAATGCAAAATTGATACCAACTTTGACTTCAGAAGAAAATCCATGACTGGATGTGTCATGTAACCATCATGAATTGAGCTTAACCAAATGAAAGGTTTTAAGAAAAAAAAATAGTTATAAGTAATATATAATGAGTTGGAATATATAAAATAATGCATACATTTTTAGATATGTATTTAGAAAAAATAGTTATATTCATTGCTTAAAATATTGAAAATAATCACAGTAAATTTTGAATTTTATAAGCAGTATAGAATTCAATATTAATGGTATAAGTTTTAAATTTCCAAAAATTCTGGCAATTATTTTTTTTATCGTATGTTATTTTCTTTTTTTAGATAAAAATAAATATTAGTTTTTTTATGCTTAAAGATATTCTATTACTTGAATGTATTAAATGTGATTTTAAAGGGATTAGATAAACTATTATAAGCAATTATATTACATTCACAATTGTGGCTTTTCTAATATTAATTTGATGAATGTAAAGCATTACACAAAAACTTTAATAAAATGTATTTGATGAATTGAGACTTTGAATGCAATTAGATAGTGAGCCAGATTTTTTTTGTTTTTTAACTTATGAACTCATCTAATATTATGCAGTCAATGATTAAAACTATTTAGTTCTATGTAAAAAATAAAACTTAAAAACAATGATGTTATATTGAAATATAATGTTAAACTATTTTTTTTAAAAGCAGGCATTTCCCAAATCAATGAAGATTTATATAAATATAAAGTGAAGAGAGAGAATAATAAATAATGTATGGAATTTTTATGTCTTATTGTTTCTTTCTGTCTTGATTAATAATATGTTACATTTGCTTTTCATATGGCAAAATTCTTCAAGATTTGTGAGGTTTTTAAAGCTGTCTTTTATTTTCTGAAAAGATTATTTTTATATGAACAGTTTTCAAAATCATATGGATTGAAATTATTTTATGTTTTATTCCAGATAATATTGCAATCTTTACTTTGCTCAGGCAAGTTAGAAAACATCACATTTGCTGGGAAAATGATGGAGTGCAACAATAAGCAAAGAAAGCAAATAATTGGACCTCAGTCCTTCAAACTTCCATACTCAAAATCTGTGGAATTGGTTCTTGCAGCTTCTCATGAATATTTTAATTCATCCTCTGATGCTTCTGATCCATGCATGTCTCTTGCTAAGTAAGAAGTAATTTATTCGTCAGGTTTTTTCTAAATGCACATTTCATACAATTACATTCTGATTAAGCTAAAATTCTTTAAGGACATTCAGTACCAATTTAAACTGATTTTGGACCTTGGGCACAGAAGATCTAAAGGCCCCTTGGCACTGGTGCATTGAAATTTTTAACCAGAAAGTCTGGTTAAGTCCAGCTTGTCTGGGCCCTTCGATAAACCAGCACTGGGGATATTCATTCATTTCTCAGATTTGAATCCTGTTTTCACTAAATATTGTTAAGTAGAATAATAATGTATTAAATAAAATGGGACTTCTTAAACTTTCTTAGCTTGGTAAAACATTTCCAGTGTCATGCCTTTCATTTAATCTTGTTTTGAATTTACTAAATTCATCATCAATAGCTCATTATTCAATTTTAATTAGACATCTATTTAATAAAGGCTTTACATAAAACTGATACCATTCCACTCTAAAACTATTTTTGTTAACCCTCGCATGTCTAAGGGAAATGTTTTTCGCATTTTAAATTTGGTGGTTATCGCATTTAATGACAACTTTATCTGTGTCTTTTATGCGCAGAATATCAAAATAAAACATATATCATATGCAGTTACATGAATAGGATTGCTTAGAAGAAAAGAGGGAAGTAGAAAAGAACTGTCAAATCAATTGGTGTCAATAAAACATTTGCTGACTGTATTCTTATTCTTATTACTTATTTTTGTTTATTGTGCGGTGTAATAATGTATTACTGTGTTTTCTCACTCTTTTTTATGTTATTTGATAATTACAATTTTGTGCTATAATAAAATATATTTGAACAAATACCTGATTAAACTACTCATTGATCAAAAAGAAGAAAAAAACTACTCATTGTTTTCCATTTTTCCTGTGATTTTCTTTTTTTTTAGGTCTGAACAAAGTAAAATAAACAGTTACATACTAATGGTTACTCTTAACAACCTTAGGGTGTCCTATAAGGGTTAATGTTACATAGAATTGCAATTGTTAATGTTTCATTATTTAGGTAGAAATATTATATTTCAAAGAATTAATACAATTTTTAGAAATAATTATTTCTTTCAAATTATTTTATTTAGTTTGAAAAATCAGTAATCTTTTTCAAAAATGTTTTAAAAAATATACTAGTCTTTATTTATTTGTTTTGATATTTACATAATTTGATACTGAAGTATTAGTAATTTTTCATAAATAGGCAAAGAAAATATTTGAAATAATTTTTTTTAAAAAAATTTACACATTTAAATTCTTAACTTTTATTTTCATAGGAGCTGTCTAAAACTAATTGAAGATGTTCCAGCCAGTATTGAAGAGGAATTTGATTTGATAACTTCAATATCTTTATTGAAAGAATTCAGCGTAACTATTTTGCCATTACAAGGTAATGTGAATTTTTATGCATTTTTTTTAAAAAAAGTTTAATCAAGTTATAGTTCAGTTACTTGCTGTAAACTACAAATATTTAAATGGTTGTTATATATTATTTATTAAAAATACTTAGTTTTATAATATTTTTCTATCGTTGAATTTCTTTCTATAAAAATATTCTGATTTTAAGTAAGAATATTAATAAATATTTTGTATTTTATAGTAAGGTTGTCAGAAAACAGAATGAGTATTGTTAAAGAAGTTTTACAAAAAAATGAAAGAAATTACAAGAAATCTCACAAGGTGTGTAGTTTCATAATATCAGATTAAGTGCAATAAGTAATTTACTGTTTTTATAATTGTATGTTTATTAAAGGGATATAATACTACATCTTGTAAGTAGAGCTGAGAGATCAATTCTAATACTCATTTGAATTTAAATATTTTATAATTTTATAGTTTTAACAAATTTTTCTGCATTTAAAGTTCTAGATTTTATAAAATCCATAAATTTAAGGATTTTGGGTTGTAATTTTATTTTGAATGTATATAATTCATTTAAGGGTACCATTGCTATGTAATTTTATTACTTATTGTGAAAATAAACATGTTTAGTTGTTGAGGATACCTAGAACGATTTTTTGTGATGTTCATGCAAAATTGAGAGAAATTATGGTTTTAATTATATACTCTATAAAAACAGAATGAGACCCAGTGGCTGAGTGGTAGCATATTGCGCTTCCAAGCCATAGGTCCTGGGTTCAAACTCCGGGCTGGGCAAGGTTGACTCAGCCATTCATCCCTTAAGTGGGTTGATAATTGAATACCAAGCTTGTTTCGGAAACCATACACTAGGAGGTTTTGCATCAGAATGACTACCTGACTGGAACATCTGCTCATGCACCTCAGTACCCAGGGTCACGAAAACTGAGATGGGCACAGTAGGCCTTGGCCTGCCATGTGCTGTTGCACCACTGAGTTTAGTTTAGTTAAGAAACAGACTGTTTCTATTTAAAATTTACTTCTAGTAATAAGTTTTTTTTTAATGCCAAAATATACACAAAGCTAAAAATGTTCATTAAAATTTTTTTGTGTGCCTATAATTATTTAGAAGGGTATTTTTCCCACTATAAAGAAAGGATGGCCTAAGTGATCATGGTTATGGACTTGTGACTGGTTTTATTTTTATTAAGTCTTAGGCTCTTACGCTCTGGTGCCAACAAATGGCCGCAGTAGCTTAGCAGTCAAGGTAACAGACTCATGACTGACATGTCATGAGTTTGAGCCTAGTATTACTGAAGACCTGTAGTGCAGAGGGGGCCAATGCATGTTAAATATGTTGAGGCTCAAACATCCTTCTGTTGGTGTGATGTGGAAGTTAAGAGAGAGGGTTGCTACGCACACACAGCTTAGGTATCGTCCTCATCTCTTGACTATGGTTCAAAATTACTAGGTCCATCACCAAAAGCCCTCGATTAGCTGAATAGTGTAATGTTAATATTCACTCACTCACTGGTTTCACTAAAGACCTCCTGTGTATGAGGTTTAATGCACACTAAATCTGCTAATACTCAGTTTTGGTTTGGTAGTGTGGAAATTTGGAGGATAGTGTGCCAATTCAGGTATATTTGTTTTCTGATTGGATGTAAAAATTACAAGGTTTGTCACCAGTTAGCCTTAATAAAACAATCAATCCAACTGAAAAAATTGCTGACTTGTGTTGTGTTATCTTCCATAATTTCAAAATTTGAGAAATCAATAAATATGTTGCTGTTTTCTGTAGTGTTATCAATTTTTGTTTTAAGTTGTGAAGCATAATTAAAAATTCCATAATATTTTGACATAATTTTGTATTGTTAGTGTTCTAGAATTTTTTCACAAAAAGTGTATTTTTTGTATGTTTGCTGTTTTGATAAATATGTGCATTTGAGTTACCTTGTTTGAATAATGTCTTTGTGCATTTGAACAGATTATGAAACTAGCAAATCTCCTTCGAGCAGGAAATTCTGGAACTCGAGAGAGAGAAGGAAAAGTGTTAACGTTAATTGGAGAACATGCATTTCAGGTTTTTATTTCTTTGATATTTAAGTATCATATTAATTTTATTTTAAAATATGTATTGTTTATGATGATTTATATTGTAATTGCAAAATGTTCATTTGGATTTTTCATATAATGTATTAGAATTTGTTGTGATTGTCATCAGTTCCTCTCATTGTTTTTTAAGATTTAGTAAAAAATCATATTTGATATGTGTTAAATCACAATTTACTTTAGTCTTTTGAGAAGAATCAAATAATCTTTTCAATGTATTAAATTTTTAAAAAAAGAAACTTGCTATATGATTTATTACTTTGCTTATTTGCTATGATTTATTTATTTCTTGCAAAAACTTATTTAATGTTTTAAAAAATTTAGCTTTTTTATCATATTTTTTTATTTATGTTAGAATTTAAAAAATGGACATGTGTTGAATAATGCTTTTTAAAAATAAATTTTGGATTTTCTTTCCTAATATTAATATTCTTAAAAATCTTTTATTTTTTAAGGCTAAAGATTACAATGAATGTCTTGCTGCCTGCCAGAAATTAATGGAAAAGGGGCATGAAGAAGGCTGGCTAATTTGCTACAGTCTAGGTGGATGCAATGAGTTTTACAACATTCCAGCTAGGTTTGTGGCTTTTTTTAATTTTTTTTAATTCAATTTCTTCTATTAGTTCACTCTCTCCATATATCTTGTTTAAATTTTCAATCATTAATAAAATACATTTTAAAGTGCTCAATTGATCTAAAATTTTATATACATGATTATTTTGGATGACAATACAGTAATTTAATTATAATTAATAAAAATTATTTGAGTAAAACTAATTATTCAAAGAATTACAGCTACAGCCATGTTGGTCTTATTTTTGGCTACTTTGCGCCCATTTTGGCGACTTGTGTCAAAACTTTAAAAGGTTCTTTTCTCACATTTTAAAACGCTCATCTGAGCTGAAATTTTCTATACACGATTGTTTTGGGTAACAATATGATAATTTAATTAAAATTAATTGATTGAAACTAATCATCTACAGCCACTTTGGCTTCATTTTTAGTGACTTGGTTAAAGCTTTTTTTATTCCTGGCATTTTAAAGCATTCTGGGTTGAACTGAAATTTTATATTCACGATTGTTTTGGATGACAATACAATACTTTAATGATAATTAATAAAAACTAATTGCTACTTAATATTGTAATTCTGTCATATGTATATACATATTTATATTAATTATAACTTTTTAATAAAAAGTAACCAAAATAAAAATTTTCTTTGTTGACTTAAGTAGGAAGTGACTTAAAAAAATTTTTTTATATTACTTAGGTTTAAAAAATGTTCCTTATGTTTATAAATAGAATTTTCTTTATTTAGGTTGTACTATATTATTTATTTCCCATGCGGCTTCTTTTAGGTATTCATTGATGTCATTTTCACTTGCTTATTGTTCTGAAGATCTGATAGAAACCATTTTAAAGACTAGATCAGAATTACAATTGCAGGTAAATATATTTCAAATCGCTACCTTCATAATTCTAGTTTCACCAAAAAGTTTTTTTGTGTTTTATGGGGAAAAAATTAATTGTATTAGAATGTATTTATTTTGATATTTTCTAAATATGTGAACATATTCAGATAGAAGTTTGGAATGCTTATCTTTGCAGTTGAATGTTTCTTTTTAAAAATATTATATATATGCACATATATATCTGACTTAAACTATAGCACATATAACTGCAAAAATAAATATAATTAGTAAATACAGATGGATAATTATACCGACAGAGTATAAAACTTCCCAGTACTCATGCAGTATTTATAATAGAGTACATTATGTACTTTTCAGATCTGCAATAATGATGTGTGCATAGATTTACTATATTTGTTTTGAATGAAAATAGTGGTGAAAAATATAAATTCTATTTGTTAGTTGGCATGAAAGTTCTTGTATATGTTAGGGAAATGGAGGAAAAGGAGGAGTGCAAAATAAGTTCAATATATTAAGATATGCAGGGATACTTTAACCATATCTTAATATGGTTTACCTCTGGCCTTCTGCACCCAAGGTTGCGGGTTCGACCCCGGTCCAAGTCGGTGGATTTTCATGATGCAGAAAATTGTCAGCTTCCATGTCGTATGGTTATGCAGTATGTTAAAGATCCCTAGAGTGTCTGTTTGGCTTGGATGCTCTCGGCAAAATTAAATCCTAGTACTGGTTTGCATTGCCAAGAGCTCAGGTACCTCTCTCTATGGAGAAAACTGGGCATCAAAATTGCTTGCAATGGTATCGCCTATATGGTGCAGCACTAAAAAGTGATACCAGTTCCTGAGGAATGGGCTAGATCTGCAAAGGTTTAAAATACCAATACACAGCCCCATAGAAAAAAAATAGCATGTAAAGTAGCATGTGTTTTGTAGTTATTGTGTTTTTCTGAAAATATATAAGTATGCCAATGTTTAAACTGTCTGATTATTATGTCAGAAACTTTTTAAAATTTTGTCACTCAGCTGATGAAAGCTTTAAAAAGTTTACAGTACTTAATAAAAATAATATAAAAGATATGAAGAACCTGCCAACAGGATATTAATGAAAATAAATCATTGAACTCTTTGATGCGCAAAAAAATAAATTCACTGAATTATTCAGAATAAAATTAATAAATGTAATGTATAGAACCTAAGAACAGAGAAAATACCTTTAAAAAAATTACAGTACATCTCCCCCCACCTCGAGGGGGGCAATGATTTTATGGAAGTACCACCGTGCACTTAGACATAATTCTTGGATGAACAATATATGAATTGGATCAGATTTGTAAAATTATCCTTTATATATTTTGTAATAAATTTACTAAAATATGTAATATTAAGTATTAGAATTACTTTTTAAATGTTAAATATCACAAAATATAACTATAAGAGATTGAAACCAACTTCAGTAGCCAGTAAAGTTATATATTAATTTTCATTGTTTCTTAATTATTAAAACATGCAATAATATTGAAATAATAAACCCCCTCCCCCAAATCAATGGCAAAAACCCATAAATTATTGGTTACTTCACTGCCTGAGTCAGAGAAAAGAAAAAGAAGGGGGAATATCTCTTATGCTTGTGTGCTATAAGTCGGAGAAGAAACAGACAGAGTTTTCATGTTCTTGGTGCACGGTGGTTGAAATCTGAAACCACCCAAAAGGAAGCTAAATATGAGGCAGCTCTTTTCATAACTTATCATACTAAAAATTAGTTATGCTATGAACAGCATATGCAGCAAAAATGTACAAAACTTACTTTAAATATTTCTCTATTATTATTTGCTAAAAAATTTTTTTTGAAAGTGTTTAAAAAAGGCTTTTAAAATGATGCATTTTTCTCACAAAAGAGGAGTTTTTTCTCATGTGCTGACATCTAGTGTCTTTTAGGAAAGATAAAAGATATCTTTAGAACCATTGGTTTCATTCAAATACGACTGTGCGTTTAGAGTTATTTTTTTAGAAAATGGTGGTTTCAGAGACATACCACCGCACGTTAAAGGGTTAAACAATTTTATTTACTCTTTTTGGAGAAATTTGAATTCCTTACTACTTTTAAATGTTCTTTTAAAGTAATTTTATAACTGAAATTAATATTTAAAATAATGGACATTTATAATTTAAGGTTTGTTTCTACATATTTGTTTATGCACAAGATCTCGTTGATTTATGATCTAATTCTGTTCTAACTAATAAGCCATAGTAAGGAGCTGGTTATAAGTCATTTAGATTTTCCAATCTTATTTTTATTTTAAAAGGGTTTGCAAAATTGTGCATGAAAAAAAAATTTCTTTATGTACGTATAATTATTGTATGCTGTTAAAAGTGCATAATATTATTCTATTGCATCAGTTCTATAAACTTTTTGACCCAGCCAATTGTAGTTACCTTTCTTTATGTACTATTCGTATGCATTTATATTTGTTCTCGTTGTAAGTTGAAGAAAAATGTGTTTCAGGATAAGGATGAAAGTTAAATAATGCCATTCCCTTTTGATTTAATCACTTTTCATTCTCTTTCTTCAGATAAATAATACAATCTCCTGGTTTTAAATACAGATATTGTTATTTCAGGGTTAAAGCTATTTCAATACATTTATAAATTTAAAAGAATTAAAGTTTCATTGTCGACATTTTTTATTTAGCTTTTATAAACTTGTATATCTGTTAAACAGGATTCGTTTTTTTCCCCATAGGTTTTGCAAGATAGAGTCAAGTTCCTTGTTGGTGACATTCCATTAGCTGTATCTGCTGGGGATTCTGAAAATAAGGTGATTATCATTTCAAGTATATCTAATTTTTTATCACTAAAGTTAATTCACATCCTGTGTATGTTTTTAATATTTCAATCTTAACCAATTTGCAATGTAATCAAGTTATTCATTCTAGAAAATGATTTAAAGACATAAAATAACTAGTTTGACTTAAATTCCTTGTTTTATAATATTGTTAATATTTACTTTTCTAAATATTTTACATTCAAACCTGTTTAGGGAACTTGAATAAATACTTCATTGCCATCTGATTATAGTTAAAAGTTATGAACTATTTCACCAATCACTCATCAGATAGAGAGGAAGTCAAACTCAGATTACATTGTTAACAAGCAGAGAGAAGACTAAAAATAGCATTTGTATTATTATAAATTTATGTGAAGTGTTATTGCAGTATGTAATTATAGCAAGACTAGTTTTGCAATTTTAATTTGTATTTATCAAAATTGCATTAGATCAAGAACAGCAAAACTAAATAAATTTAAGGTACATTAAGTAAATAAATATAACATATAATTATTTATTGATTTTTTCTCCTAATTTCTACTTTGAAGCTGCATGTAGTCTATTGGAGAAAGATCCCATAATTCTGAGACACAGTCAAGAACAATCTCTGAAATGTCAAAAAGCTCCCCAAATTTCCACTACTTCAACAATGTGAGGACTTAAAATAATAGATTTAATGCACATTAGTCCTTTGACTCTATTGGCCTGTAGTGGCAGTAAGACTTGAACCCATGATGGCAGAAATAACCTCATGAGTTCATGAGCATGACTACTACAGCTACTATATAATTATTTAAATATAACTGTTAATTTGAAAACATTCTGATTCCAAAATCTTTCAGAAAATCTTTTTCTCTAATGGCTATTTAGAGTACCCCCCATGCTGCAAAGGCACTGTAGATTTGCAAATATCCATGCCTTCTGTGGGATTTGAACCCAGGCCACTAACCACTGTACTGGGAGGGTGAAAGAAAGGATAGGCACAGTGGTGCACACAAGGGGGTCCCTGGGTCTGCCTCCATAGCTCTTGATTTTTTTTTCTGATTGATTATAATCTTATGTATATAGTACATAAAATTTAATTATGTATTTGTTATTAATAATTAATTTTATTAATTGATGCTAATTATTTATTCAATAATTAATTCTTTACTGTTTTTTGTTCCTGAAAACCAACAAAAATCAAAGGAATATTTTGGGGGACATATTGGAGCATGTTACAAGAGTGGTGGACTTTTGATCCAGCACCCCTCCCTTGAAAAGTTCCTGTATGTGCCACTGGACAGGCATTAAAGGGCTTAATGATGCCCAAATTGGAATTCCTTTTCATTCCAGCTGTCTAATACGTGCACTTTGGACTATAATATGGCCAGTTCCAATCACTACCCCAGCAGCAACCAAGGTCACCAAGGCAGTGCTGATTTATCCAATAGGCGCTTGTGCCTAGGGGCCAGGAAGGGTGAATAAGCAGGAATTGATCAGATTTTCTGGTTATAAATTTTGATCCTCCAGTGCCAAGGGGGCCTGTAGATCTTCTGCACCCTGGGCCCAAAATGAGCTTAAATCAGCACTGCATCAGGGGGACCTTACCATCAATATTAGCTCTGCTGAATGTTTTTGTCACTTAACCATGGTTCAGAATTATACAGTTCTTTGTTATTAATCATCATGTTCTTTTAGTGTAACCTTTGTAAACTATCAATAAATTCCACAAATTTTTTTTCCAACACTTAATTACAGATCAAAATATAATCTTTTCTTGGTACATTTTAAAATCTTAGTATTCATTTATGGTTATATATCTACCTAATAAATCATAAACAAAGAATTAATTAGTATAGAGGCTTTTTGTCTTGTATTCAATACTCTATACAACTTATCTTTAAAAAGTTGAAAAATATTTTATATTTGATTTTTTATTTATCTATCAAATGTATAGAGAATAGGTTCCTAAACGTTTTAGCCTCATAGATCCCTTGACAGGTTTTTCAGTTGGGGGTAGACCCCCTACTTACCTAATATTAAATTTGTGCAAATTTATCTACTTAAATGTGTTTTTGACAGCAGGTATAGAGCTATTTACTTTAAAAGATTAAAATTTTTAAGTGTAGTAAAGTATAGAAGAGTTTAAATTTTAAGAAAACACATGTTAGTTAATTTAATTAGTTAGTTAATTAAATTAAAATTTAACTAATGCATAAAATAACTGTTACATAAAATAACTGAGCAACAAACAAAAGCTTTTAGAGGGAGGGAGGAATCTGGGGATGCAATAATAAATTTCAACATTTGGCATCAATCTTATCAGGTTTTAACACTAAATATATTTCCTCGGTTAATAGTGTCCAGTATTTTCTTTTTTGTTTTGGAGATAGGCAAGCGCACTAAAACTCCTTCTCAATTGGAAAAACAATTAAAAACTTTTGTAGATATTCCATAGTGTGGAATAAATAACAGGTATATCTTTTTAAAGCTAAAATTGTTGACATCGTTTCTAAACTTTACTTTTAAGATCTTCATTAGTGTATATTACTAGAGCTTAATTCTTATAATCTAACTTTTTTTTTCAAAGTGACCATATGAATTCATTGTCTACTGTGGTGCTGTGATAGTCAAAATATTCTCAAATCTAGTTTCAAAATCTAAAAAAAAAAAAAAGAAACGAGTCTTACAGTAGTTGCATATGATGTGTAACATCTGACTTGTTATTGTGGTAAATACGCAATAGTGACTTTAATCCCAAAATAATTAATCGGGTATGACTGGAAATAATTTTCTATCGAATAATTATATCTTTAATGAAAATTTTATTTAATTAACACAAGGAGTAATGCAGTTTTTTAACGAAAATATTTATTCTTGTTCAATTTGGGGAAGAGCGGAGACAATAGATTTATGAAAACTAAAGTATAACACATATACTTGTGATTTCAAATCGTTGAAAAACGGCGACAATAACAGTACCACTGTTAGTTGTCAAAACATTTCGATTTGTGTTCATTTCGTGCTTGAGTTCATCTTTCAGAAAAGTTATGAGTGGCTCAGCTTCTGGCAAACTGAAGTTAACGTTAAAATACCACTCAAAATCATGGGAAGCGAGTGATAGTTTTTTTTTTTAAAAAAGCAGAACCACCTTCGGTGTACGGTAAAAGTGCAAAATGCAGGAAATCTTTAATTTTTTTAACTGTTTGATTCAGAGAAATGTATGCGACCACCAAAATGACTGTTTGTCCATTTTCAAATAAGCATTCTGCCGCACATATATCCCTAATATATTGATCAACCATACCCAGAGCTATGAAACAATATTTTATATTTATATCTCAATTATGGGAGAAATTATCACAAGTTCGACTTTGCTTGGTGGTCAAGGCGCGAGGACCCCGGTGCACGGCACCACCTAGCCCTTTATTAAATTTATATAAGATTTTTTTTGCTACTTGTCTTAAAACATTTTTAAATAAAACTATTGAACAGAATCGGAAATAAAGAACTGTTCTGAAATATTTCAGGAAAGAGAATAATTTAAATCACATTACACTATTCATTACATTATTCTTTTTAATTTCTCTTTTTATTAAACTGTTTAAAAAAGGATTTTGATGCAGTTTAATATTGAGGAATATCACAGAAAATTGTTTTGAATGAATATATATATATATATACACTGGTGTGCAAAAATTAAGGACGAAGTCGAAAAATTAGCATATCAGCTGAACAAAGAGGCAGAGCGGACAGAAAGACCAATCAGGAGATTAAGTGAGGTGATGTACGGTAGCACATGCGCAGATATGCAGGTAGACGTAATGGGGGAGTGTCTGAGTAGTAAAGCATGTTGTCGGTGTAAGATTAGTATTTCTGGCAAAGAGATTGCACACCGTATAGCAGTTAAAATCACACCGAGTTGCTGCCTCAGCGAGAAATGGCGAATAATCAATCTGTTAGACGACATCTGGATGCTTTTACCCGAGGTCGAATCATTGGGAAGTTGGAGGAAGGTCGCAGTGTGACAAGTGTGGCTGCAGAGTTCGGAATTGCTCACAGCATCGTTTCACGACTTTGGAGACAATTTCAAACTACAGGAACAGCTATCCGGGGGTTCAGTAGTGGTCGTCCACGAGGAACCACACCCGCAGATGACCGGTATATTGCCTTACAGGCCAGAAGAAACAGGCAGCAGACAGCGGGAGAAATCGCTAGACATACGACACAGGCGACTGGACGACCGATATCGCGTTTTACCGTGGCCAGAAGACTGCACGGTGGTGGTCTGTTTGCACGACGCCCTGTACGGTGTGTACCTCTAACGCCTGCCCATCGGAGAAGGCGTTCTCTGTGGTGCCGGGAATACCAGAATTGGAGAGACAATGAATGGGGGCGAGTACTCTTTACAGATGAGAGCAGATTCAGTCTTAGTAGCGATTCTCATCGCATACTCATCTGGAGAGAGCGGGGAAGCCGCAATCCTCCCTCGAACATCATTGAAAGGGACAGGTATGGAGGTGGCGGTGTTCTCGTTTGGGGAGGCATCATGCTTGGTAGTCGTACAGACCTTCACATCTTCGACGCAGGTTCAGTCAACGGGACCCGTTATTGTAACGAGATTCTTCTTCCATATGTGCATCTTTTTAGAGGCGCTATGGGTCCGCAGTTCCTTTTCATGGACGACAATGCACCATGTCATCGCACAGTAGCTGCCGAACAGCTCTTAGAGAGTGAGGATATTGAACGTATGGATTGGCCGGCACGATCTCCGGATCTCAATCCCATCGAGCATGTATGGGATTTTCTAGGCAGACGCTTGGCAGCTCGTACCTTACCACCAGTAACGATTCCGGAGCTTCAATTGGCGCTGCAAGACGAATGGGCAGCAATGCCTCAACAACTCATTGATACCCTCATTCTCAGCATGGGCAGACGCTGTGAAACCTGCCTAGCAGTCAGGGGAGATCATATCCCCTACTAAAGACCGGATATTTCTTGCTGGACACCCATCACAGGGATGTTTCGGCCTTCAGTCGCATTGCGCTCCATGCTACTTTTTCAATAAAGCTTCCTTTTATCCCTCTGATTTCTCTTTTAGTAAGTGTTGCTTACATTACTCATGTCCTTACGTATTGGGGATCTTACGGTATTAAATGTGTTGATTTGGAATGCTTTTGTACAAAGTTATATTGAAAAAACCGTCTCGTCCTTAATTTTTGCACACCGGTGTATATATAAAGGTTTCTGTCTTAACTCTAACTGATATTTTTATGAAACTAATTACTGTACAAAATTTGGAATATTCCTTATTTCGTACTCATTGAAGATATTTAATTATCATTGTAGATCTAACAAATGAAAAACTGATGTTCCTCAGACAGAAACAAAACAGCGTAAAAAAAGCAGTTTCTTTGTATAACTAGAATTTCCTCCAGTTTTTATGTACGTGAACCATGGGTTGGGCAGTAAAAGAGGGGTCAGTTGTCATATAAATAGTCTTAAAGCTGGTTGTAAACTGGACCCTCAAAGAACAAAAATAGAATGGGAAAGAGGGGGGTTTCCTGTCTCGAGGTCGGATTGCACTTGGAAACAAACAGAATATCTCTCTCAACTCTTGTATGATTCTGTGATACCATTTTCTTTCATCATGACAGCTGTCAGAACATAATAATCAGAAAATGGAATAAAGTAAACTCAAATTTGGAAAAATAATAGCAAAAAAAAAAAAAAAAAAAAAATAGGAAAAAATGTTTATTTCAAAGTTGAGAAAATATAGAAAATTAAGAAAAAAAGGCATATATTTTATCTTTTATAAAGGAATTATTTACCTTCGATCATTAAGATCAGCACTACATGAGTACTTGGCCTTTCCTTTAGAAACTCCCATTCCCCCTCCCAAAAGAGGGCGCTTTCATTGCTTTAGAGTTGGGATTTCTGTCTACGGGACCCTAATTGCCACTAAAGTTGGATCCCGAGACGAGGCTAGAGAAGAGCACCCCCAAGGCGCTGAATTGGTCAAATCAAACAGCGCACTCTTCCCCGACTTCCTGTTACGCCTTTCCGTCCCTTTTCATGAAATCACTCCAACAACCGAGAGTAAAGATATTACACATAAAAAAAAGCATTTAAATGTTGGCGACATCCAAAATTATGCTCCTTTAGCTTAACTCTGGCAAGAGAGGCTGTGTGAAATGTGGTCCTTGTTTTAATAAAATTTATGCTGTAACTGCAAATAACCTCATTAAATTTAGTAAATAAATCTGTTAAATAGATGAGTCTAGTTTCCACCTGATTAAATTTCCTTTTAATATTAGTTACAATCTGGTTTGATGAGAGCCACTATCGTAGACCCCCATTTACACCTCATAGACCCCTAAATTATTTTTTTGCTATCATGGACCCCTTGCAGTTCGTCATAGACCCCTGGGGGTCTATAGAGACCACTTTCGGAATCACTGGTATAGAGTATATAGAGTAATCAAAAACTAAATGTAAAATGTTTCTCAACGTTTTAACTGAAAATTTATATGGAATCTTTAGAGATAACAGTGCCTTGATGACAAGCTGTAATATTTAAAAAATGCATGCTGTTGTAATTAGTGTATTGAATCCAATTTAACCTCATTTTGTTTATTTGCAAATAATTATATGTAGGTGTTTCAAAAAGTAAGATAAAGAGCTCTGATGAGTGTACAAATTACCCTTATGAATAAAAGTCCCTCTGAAGATAACAAAGACAACTGCAGCATTCAAACAATGCCGTAGATGGTGCTGCTTCTCCAGTGTGACTAAATCTCAGTTAGAAGGTGGCTGTGTTGATGGAAACATGGTCTGCAATTGAAATAAGAAGTGTGATATGGTTTTTGGCATTTAAATGTAATTTTTTTTCTGAAATTCATTGACAATTGGTACAACTGTACTGTACCAGTATTATGTCACAAAGACAGGCATGATTTTAGTGCATGGAATTCAACAAAAGCAGAACAGACATGCAAGTTGAACAAAGAGCATTTTTGGTGGGAGGTATTAAAATACCCTTCTTGCATTTCTGACCTCGCACCAAGTGATTTTGACCTATTCAGACCTTTAAAGAAACACTTTGGAGCATTTCAGAACTGATGCTGTGATTGAGAAAACTGTCTTCTTGATGTGCTTGCACAACCTTGACATTGATTTTTATGCTGCTGGTTTTGATGGTTGGGTATACTGATGGAACAAATACCTCGACAAGTGTGGGGACTATGTACAGAAATAATATGTACCTGTACCTTCCTACATTGTATATTTTTTTTTTCCTGAATAAACATTTATTCTGAATGAGTTTGTTGCCTTACTTTTTGAAACATCTACATAAATAACTTTTTATTGTATCTTTTTTCTTTAAATTTGCTTTTATGAGGTTGATGTTTGTTTATTTATATTGGAAAAAATTTTTCCTTTTGAATAGACATTAAAGGATGAAGGAAATACTATTTGTATATATTGTTTTTTGCAGCTATCTGAGCTGATAGAGGGTGATTTCAATGGGATGAATACATTATGGCAAACCAGTGAGAAAACTATTCAAGCCTTGCAGTCAACCACGCAAACAGCTAAAGATGTTATTTCAAATGTGAGAAATGTGCAGTTTTGGAAAGATGCTATTAAGTGAGTTGTGGTAACCTTTTCATTGTTTAAATGATATCTGGGATTGTGACAGAATTTAGGAATGTTAGATGCCCTGAAGTTCTCTGGTAAATTAACTGATAATGTTGCTAATTGCTTGCTTGGTTTTTTATAAAAATTATTGATATGAGAAAAAAATATTTAGAAATCTCATGTTCATATTGTTTTTTTTAAAAAAAATAGTTTCACATTCTAGTCTATTTTTCTTATGTTTAGTGGACTTTTGTAGTCTATGTAGAGTCTCTAGTGCAATAATTAACATGTTTCTCTAGTATAATAATGATGTTTTTTAAATGGGTATGAAAATATAAAAAATACAACTTTTTTTTTGTTTTTGCACTTTAGATGTAAAATGATATTTATAATAATTATTAAAAAAACATGCATTATAAATATCTGCAAAGGAAATCTATTAATTGAAAGTAAATAATGATTTTCAACAGTCATGTATGCAGTTTTGTGTGTTAATTAGATCTTAATTTTGCTTTATTTGCTTGGCTCTTTATAAATGTGAATTGTTTTGATTTATGCAAGCATATGTTTTAGCATTAATTATTATAATTTTTGCCATGTTGTATAATTAAATGAATTATATCTATTATTTTTGCAATAATTTTTGTACAGTACATTTTTTAAAATTTTAAATTGATATTTTTAATGATAACTTTTTTATTTTATTTATAAACTGAGATGGCCCCTGCTGTTCTGCTGTTTTTAAAGCAAAAATAAAGCACATAAAATTTTGCCTTTTAAATACATGATGTGTCTTTCTGTTTATTTTTTTAGCCTTTCATTCATACTCCCTTTTTTGTTGCAGTTCTTTTATAAGAAACATTTTGGTTTTTGTGTGTATCAAAATAAATTTAGTAATTTCATTGTAAATTTTTGTTTTCAAAGTTATAATGTTTGTATTTATGCATTCTAGGATTCATTGTTCATTATCAAATGCATGGAAGTAACTTTTTTTAATTTGCAATTATATTCCATTTACTTCTCTTTTGATTTTGGGTTTTTATATATTTTAGAATAAAATACACATTTTCTTATTACATTTCTATCCATGTTTTCTTATATTTATGACGTATTTTGCATGGTAGGGAAAATATTGAAAATATAATTTTTTCATTTTATAAAATAGTTTCCAATATTTATGCAAAATTTTATTTTTCCATTTAGTTGAATATGTTTATCATACATGTTGTTGCTTTTGTTTTCATTTGGATACGAAAATTGAAACAATGTCATAAAAAGATTAAAAAATAAAACAAAAAACCAGGGCAATTTATTGATTTTTTACCTTTTTAAACCAATATATTTTATTTTCTATATGGTATACATCTTCTCAAATCTATCTTGACTTAAATTATTTTATCTTATTTTATTTATATTGATAGTGAATGCATATGGTATCAAATATCTTGAAAATAAAGGATAAAATTACTTGAAATATAATTAATTTTATAGTAGATTATGATTTTTTTCTTTAACATGTGGGTTGTAATTCATAGGTTATGCTCAGAAGTAATTTATTTTTGCTTTTAATATTTTCTTCTTAAGATATTTATCGCAACCATCTTTACTCTTTTCGCTGCTTTTTTGCTCTGTGGAGAATATGTTAACTTCTAATCAACTTGGGTAAGTTTCTTGTGTAAAAATGTAGTCTATCTGTTCCAACAGTCATTCTTAGTAAATATTCAAAACATCTATTTCCAGATATTGAATTGTACAGGTAATAATATAAGAAATAGTTTTTAAGTTGAAAAACATTCAATATATTTAGTTTGTATTTCATATTACAAGAATAATATGATTGTTAGCTGTAAAAATTAAGTAGAAATGTTACTTTAAATACCATTTTTATCAATATGAAACATTAATTTAGGCATTAATCCCTTTAAAAATACTGAAAGTGCCTATACTTTTTTCCCCTTTTAAAATTAATTTTTCATTTAGATTTTTAAAGAGAAGTTTGGATCACATTAACTCATGAAAGTATCAACTTTATGTGAATAGTTAATTTTTCTGGAATTTTTTATGTTGTGAATTCAAGTTTTATTTTTATAATTTTAGAAACTATCATATTTGATAAGAATTGTATAAACTGCTTACGATAAATCTTTCATTTTTTAAAGTTATTTTAAAGCAGAATTGCATTAAGTTAAAAACTTTTTATTTGCTTATTTGTTTCACAGCTTCATTGCTTTAAAAAACTAAACACTATTAGCATCTATTCCTCCTTTACATGTCATTACCATTCTAAATTTTCATTCCATTATTGAAACAGAATTACACATTTTTCTTGGTTAACTTGTTATTTAGAAAGGGGCCATCTCTAACTAAAATAGTGAAAGTGATCTTAATGTTTTGATCATAAACTTTCTCGCAAATAGACTTTATTACATTAAAATAAATTTGTTATTCTATTCTAAGATTTAAGAAATTGTTTATCAAATGTGCACATTTTTTTATAGATTATATTACTTATAATAATAATGTTTTTAAAATTGTGGTATGGTGTTTAAAAATTTAATTTCAGAAATGACTTATTTTCTCTCTAAATAGTTGGGTTCAACCTTTGGGCCTTGGCTGGAATGGAAAAGAATTAGATGTAGATGATGATTCTAATGCTAGTCTGAATAAGCAAGGTATATTTGCATTCTATGACAGTCTCATTGAAAATGCACATATTAGTAAGGTAAATACATATTATTTTTTAATCTGAATTACTTTGACTCTTTATGCAGATTCCTTTTTTACTCTGTGTAGAACTTATGTTGTATTTTATATTTGTTGATTTCAGCAGATTTTCTTAAATATTTACTGCATAAATTTCTTGTGTAGCTTAAAAATGTTGGATTTCCTGATGTACGGCTGTAATAAAATTAAGGCAACCTAACAAAAAGATTATGCATTATTATATTTTATGTTATGCTTTTATTTACTATAAAATGTAAAAATAAATAATATTGAAAAATATTAGTTTCTAATACATTTTCAAATATACCTTTAAGTATTTATATTCAGCATTCAAAATATCTCTTACCATTATCTAAGCCAAACTATGGCATTATTCCTTTCTTTTTGGGGTGGAAAAGGCTTTTGTCCTTTTTTTTAAGTATTTGATAAACTATACATCGTTAGTGTATTTCATTATAATTTTCTTACACTTTGTAAATATGATTTTATGATTGTGAATAAGCGGTTTCATGATCATTTTGTACAATCTATTTTATCTAACTTTGAATCCCACTTGTCAGTGTGGTATAATAAACAAATCTTATATATTTCCTTTATGATCTAGACCATCAGTCGCCAAACCACCATGGACAAATAAATATATAATTCTATATTTGGCAGACCACAAGTATGATTGACCATTGTACTCATCTCAATGAAAAGGAATTTCATGAAAAGTAAGGATAAACTGACAACACAAAGCAATATTAACAGGCTGAAGTGTTATGCTGCCAATTTTCATGAATGCCAGTGGTCAAGGTAATGGACTTGAGCCCGGTGTGTCATGAGTTTGAGCCTAGTACAGCTGATGATCCACCGTATAAGGGGAGGGCGATGTATGTTAAATCTGTCAAGGCTCAAACGTTCTTTCATTGGTGTGGTGTGGTAGTTAGAAGAAGGAGGTGCCAGCTCAGGTGTCATCCTCGTCACTTGACGGTTAAAATTACAAAGTCCCTCACAAAAAGCTCTCGAGTAGCTAAACAACGCAACATTAATATTCACTTATTCACTTCAAAGTTGCTAACTTTCATGTTCAAATGTTGCCAGCTTAAGTAGCTAAATTCAACGTTATGGGGCAAATAAGGTGGAAAACATCCTATCAATCTTCTAAAAGCAATGTTGGAACAAACTGCACATCAATCAACAAGAGAGATAGCTGTTGCTGTCACCTAAAGAAATTAGAAAAAGCCAGCAGGTTAGGAATAAGAGTAGCTCACAATCCCAGTGAATAAAATAAAGGAGATTGCAGGTTGCTAAAAATTCTTCAGATAGGGTAATTTGTTTTATGGCACCTTCTTTACTCCTGGGATCTTTTCTGGACAAACTTTCACCTTTCCTGTTCCTTACAAAACTTTTTGATAGGAAAAACTTACAATTCTGTGGAGCAAGTGAACCAGGTTGTTGAAAATTTCTTCCATTCTAAACCAATTTTATTTTGAAAGGAAAGAATTAATAAGCTGCCAGGTAGATAGTCATACATAATAGAGGTGATTACATAATAAATTACATAATTTTATTATTTAATGAATGCAGAATATATGTCTGATAGTTATTTATGACTTATTTTGTAACCAGCACATCTTTAATGCTAGTTATAACATACTATATACATTCATAAACATAATCTGCTTATAGATTTATATTTGAAAGTGCAATAAAATGTTTAAATAAAACAAAAATATTATTTCAGTTTGAAGCTAATTACCTGAGATATGCTCGACCAGATCTCCACCAATCTTTGGAGATATCTTCATCCATATTGAGAGCATCTTTGATTCAAGACAATTTGAAATTTGAATCTGCAATATCTTCTTTGGAAAGCTCTGGTATGCAATTTTTTCAGGATTCAAGTTTAAATTTGTAATTTGATTAAAAACATATCTGCATAAGAGCAATATTAATTTTAAAAAATTTTATGTTTAATTCACATTTTAACACTTAGTTATTCAATTCATATCTAGTCCAGATCATGCCTAAAAATTTAAAAGTTAGTCCTAAAATACCAATAAAAAATTTTTTTAAATTATCCAATATCATGATTTATTTAGATCATAGGTTCTCAAAGTGGGCGATAACGCTCCCTTATGGGTGTTTGAGGCTTTTAGGGGGGCGGTAAGAGACCCAGAGAAAATTAGGTGGTGTTGAGATGGCATGGAGGGACTTGGGCAGATTAACCCCAAAATTTTTTTTTAAAAACACGCTGATTATGTACTAACAAAAGTAGACTTTAATACTGTTTACCTTACATTGATTTTATGTATTTAAATCATTTCTATATCACATATACGAAAATTCACATATTTCGGTAGTTCGGGAAGTGTATGAAAAAATTACAGCTTACATTACATTCAGACCTACATTAATTTGAATGATATAGTGCATTTTAATTTCTGTAGTGCACGTGTTTTCTTTGTCTGTGAGCAGTAGGAAACATGTTTCATCCACTGCATTTCATTACATATGTTATCCAAGAAACATAAATATGTTAACCAGAAATTTACATGTGATTCTTTAAAAGCTGAAACTGTCAATTTATATTTATTTTGAAAGCAATAGTTTATTATGAATTACTTCTTATCATCAAAACCTCCCCCTGTCTTAATAACAAGTAAATTAAAACTTTTATTCCACTCTTTTAAATGATGAAGAAATTCACACACAGTAGTGTTTCAATTCCAACAATATATCCTATCTATTCCAACAATATATCCTATCTGTTCCAACAATATATAATACTAGCCGTTACCCACCCGCTTCGCTGGGTATTTCATGATATATATATCAACTATTAATATCTAAGTCCTATCATTAAGAGTTCGATTGTATTGAAAAACATACTTATACCTGTAACTGTCGCCTATTGATAAAAAAAAAAGGGCAGAACTCATCTAATTTGTATTTTCTAAAAATCTCTGAAATTGAAGTATAGAATGATGTTTGCATTTTCATAACACTACAATGAAGTGGATTCCCGCAAAACCAATTTTCGATGGATCTCTACTCTGTAAAATAAACATGCAAGCCAAATCTAACGGGGGAAAACGAAATTTTTACTATCAATACCCCTGTAATCCTGTTGAGAGTCGTTTTCCAAAATAACCGTTCTTGGCGGATTTCAATTCAACAAAAGAAAAATGTGAACCAAATTTCATTATTATAGTCCTTGTATTTCAAAAGAAGGATTTTTTTTTGTCAGGTACACCCCAGTAACCCCCTGCTCCCCCCCAGAAGTTGATTTCCGTAAAATACATTTTTAGTTGATCCCTATTCAACCAAAGAAACATGCTTAAAAGTTTCTAGTATGTGGGTCTAACAATTCAAAAACAATTCTAACAATTCAAATTTTTTCTATTACTCCTCTTGACCCCTCGCAACCCTCCTTGGGGGTCGAATTTCGTTTTACTCTTTGTTAGAAGAGTTTTATTCCACGAAAGGAACATTCATACCAATTTTCAAGGAGGTAGACCTAATAGTTAAAAAACGGAAATATTTATCGATTACGCCCCAATCTCCCGAAATGAAACTTGGTGGTTGATATTCGCGAAACCCATTTTATAGCGATTCTCTACACTACGAAAGGAATCTGCTTACCAAATTTCAAGACTGTATGTCTCATAGTTTAAAACTGGGAATAATTGTCTATAACGCCCCTTAAGCCCCCGCAACGCCACTTGGGGGTCTGTTTTCACAAAACCCATTTTGCAGGGGAACTGTACTCTATGAAAGGAATTTTCTTATCAAATTTGGAGACTGTGCATCTAATAAATTAAAAATAGAAAAAATTATCTATAACGCCCCTTAAGCCCCCGCAGCACCACCCTGGGGTCAATTTTCACAAAACGCATTACACAGGGGATCTTTAATCCATGAAAGGATTCTGATTATCATATTTCAAAATTGTACGTGTAGTAGTTTGAAACTGGAAATAATTATCTATAACGCCCCTTAACGCAACTTGGGGGTCCATTTTCAGGAAATGCATTTTGTGACGTATCTCTATCTTATGAGAGGAATCTGCTTACCAAATTTGAAGACTGTGCGTCTAATAGTTAAAAAATCGGAATAATTGTTCATGTTATAATAATTGTTAGCCCCCCGCAACGCCACTTGGGGCTATTTTCCCCAAACCCATCTTGTAGCTGATCTCTACTCTATGAAAGGAATCTATTTATCAAATATAAAGACTGTACATCTAATAGTTTAAAAATGGAAGTATTTATCTATAACGCCCCCGTAATGCCACTTGGGGCTCGATTTTCACCAAACTCATTTTGCAGCGGATCTCTACTCTATGAAAGGAATCTGCTTACCCATTTTCAAGATTATACATCGAGTAGTTTAAAAATTGAAACAATTCTTTATAACGCCCCGTAACGCCTCTTGCAGTTAGAATTTCGTAAAATCAGTTCTTAGCTGATCTCTACTCTATGAAAGGAACATCCCTACCAAATTTCAAGCCTGTAGGTTGAATAGTTCTGGAGATATCGTGATTAGTCAGTCAGTCAGTGAGTGAGTCGCTTTTCTCCTTTATATATATAGAGTACACTTTTAAATATATGTGTGACAATAGCTATTTAAGATTCACAAGTAAAAAAATTAAATTAAAAAATATATTCTCTATTAGTAATAGAATATTTTTAAAAAATTTAACTCTTGTTTTCACCATGTATTTATGTACAATTTCTCTAGAGGGGGGGGGGGATATTGAAATATTCACTAGAAAAAAGGGCGCCAGTTCAAAAAAGGTTGGGAACCTATGAATTAGAAGATGGCATTGTCTGATATTCATTAAATAAATATATTCATATAATTCTGAATTTAAAAAAGTAATATTTTAATTTTAATTAAAAATTTATTTAATATTTAATCTTTAAAAATTTACTTAATGTTTTATATGTATTTTAATAAAGTCAATTTTTTAGCTTCAGTTTTTACATCCATACATAGTTTGGGCTGGTACTTTATACTTAGAATTTTCAAATAGACTTTGAAAACATTTAAGTTAATTGTTGCTATCATATTTGTATAGTATTGCCTCAAATGTAATGATTTTTCTGTGTATTAAATTGTTTCTTTTCATTATTTAAATAACTTGAAGTACTGTGTATTTTGTTTATTTTTTCTTGAAAAAGTTATGATCTTTTAATTTTTATTTGACATGAACAAAAATATAAAAAAATGAAAATCAGATTATCAGAACATAAACCATAAAAAAATTACTGCATTGTTTTTAATTGTTGTTTGCTCTGATTGATAATCATTAAGTAGATTTAAGCTGCCGTTTTAATTTATTTTTGCACACTAACCAAATGTAAATTTAAGTATTTAATTTTAAAGAATTTTCAAGTATGAAAACTCTGTAATGTATTATTTTCTGTTTTATTTAGTTTTGTTAGATGTATCAAAAGCTTACTTACCTGAAGATTTTGTGTACAGTCTTTGCCTTCTACTGACCTTGACAGAGGTAAAATGCACAAAAAGTTGCTTTCTTTATTATGAATTTAGAATGAATTTATATGATGCTTTTATTTATCATCCTTTAAATTTAAAGCTGAAAATGTTTTTTAATGAATTTTGAATCTTTCTCTCATGAATAGTTAGTACTAGAATGACCTAATCTAACTTTATGATCCTACTTTGGTTTTGCTTAGAATAATAATTAATTTTTTTGTAATGTATTTTTTTTTTTGCACACAGTATAATTTTATAAATACACTTCACAAACACATTCTACGACATCATATAAAAGCATTTATCGTGCAATTCTTTCATGTATCATCTTCTGGTGATTCAACTTGATTCTAGTTAAATCAATCCCCTATTTCTTAATTGTTCAAATCTTCTTCTCAGTCTCATTCTTTATTGTATAATGAAACAAAAATAAAAATATATACTAAAAAACAGAAAAAAGATGTTTAAATAGAAAGGCCTGAATATTATCTTAATATAAAACTGATCAAGTTGTCAGATTATAAGGAATATGTTAACATTTTTCATGACCTATAGTTAAAAAATAGATGAGAATGTGGATAGTTATGGAAAGAGGAGTCTTTTATTAACTGTATATGATTAAATATATTAAGTAACTGACTGGGTGGCATAGTTGGTTTGTCTCTGACCTTGTACACCTATGGGGTTGTGGGTTCAACCCTTGCGCAAGTCAGTGGATTTTCACAATGCAGAAAATCAACAGTGGCTGTGTTGTATGATTATGTGACATGTTAAAGATCCCTAGAATGCCTATTTGGCTGGGGTGTTTTTGGCAAAATTAAATTCCTAGTCCTATTTTGCATCATCAGAGTTCAGGTGTCTCTCTCTGGGGAGTAAACTGGGCATCAGGGATTGGTATTCCACCTTAATGGTGCCGGCACTTAAGAGTGATACCAACTCCCGGAGAATGTACTAGGTCTGCAATAGGAAAAACAAATCCACAGTCCCATTTGGAAAAAAAAGGAAACAAATGCATTAAATATATATGCAGGATTAGCTGCCCAGATGGAGTTGCACTTAGGGATGCTGACTGCTGTGCCAAAAACCAAGATTTGAATCCCGTAGGAGGCATGGATGTCTGTAAATGTATAGTGCCTGTGCAGAAGGGGAATATTTGGTGTACTCTGAATATTTGGTGAACCGAAAGTCCTCTCAAGATGTTGGTGGTTGGGGAAGAGGGGTGGGAGACTGCTGGACCACTCACCAAGGTATTCTTCCTCGAAATTAGGGCTTAAGAGAGCCAAAATGTTTTGTCACTTATGGTGCAGCCAAAAACAACAGAAGTAATCTAGCCTCTTTATCACAATGGATTTCATGAGTCTCAGTCTGACAATGTCCATTGGGTGGCATTAGGAACAACACAATGCAGGATAAATCTGGAGTTTCATAGCAATTATTTGATTTATAATATATCTTAAACTGAAATAAGTAATTAAAGGCATTTTTTAGCAGTGATTCTGGAGCTGTAGTACACATACAACTGTAGTACATATATATAAGTTCTTACCAAGGTGGACTCGACTATCTTGGAAAAGACCATATGTCGAAATAAACTCATGAAACCTTCCCTTATTCACTTAAAAATAAAATTAGCAAGTTAAGTATATCAAGATGAGACAATCTCTTATGACATCTTTCTGTGAACGAGATTCATTTCTGGCTTTTTTTGTTGAATTAAGCATGGAAAAGAAAATGTTCTGTGCTCTATTCAAGAATACTGGGGCTCTTCAGGCATTTAAAGTAATTTTTGCTTTAGTTCTGCATGTCTTATTTAAATAAAGGAATTTACAAAGAATTATTTTTGTATAATGAGGTGTTTTTTTTTTCTTTTTCCCATCAAGAAAATTCCCTCGTTTCCATAGTAATAAAAAAGGTTCTTGATTTTACTTCATCTTAATTTTATGCATTCTACTAGATAGCTTTGAAACACTGGGCATTCTTTTTCTCCTAAACCTATTCACTTAATCAAAATATTTGACTTAGTAATTATTTAAAAAGTTATTTGAATACCATAAAATCTGGCATATAATGCACACCTATGCTTTCAAGCTGCAATTTTTAATTTTTAGGTATTTCTGCCACGTATAACATGCATCCCCTTTTTTATGAAGAAATTTCAAATATATGTGTGCAATGCTTACAATTTTTTTATGTGTAGATTATTGAATTTTGTGTATCTTTTCAAAAATGTTTGATAAGAAAATATTTTACTTAATGATTTATTTCATTTAAGTTTCTCAAAACAAAATCCTACATTTGTTGTTGCTGTTGTTGTTGTTGCTAATGCCACCTGTCTGACGTAGTCAGATCGAGGCCCACGAAATTCATCATGGCATCGGGTTAGATTGTACGCCTGTCGTTAGCAGTAGCTTTGAGCACTATGCAGGTGACAGTATGATTTGGCTCGGTTCCACCCCAATTTTGAGGAAGAACACCCTGGGAGTGGTCAGGGGCCTCCCATCTCTCTTTTCCTTCCACCAACCTCACGAAAGGACTTGAGGCTCGATGGCTATTTAGAGTACCCCCATGTCGCGAAGGCATTATACATTTACAAACATCCATGCCTTCTCCAGGATTCGAACCCAGGCCCTACGGCACAACAGTCAGCGTCACTAACCACTATACCGGTTGGGGACAATCCTATATTTATTAAATATTATGTTTGAGAAATTTTTTATTTGGGGAGTATGCTAAATCATAGTTATTTTTTATTGAAGGATATACAGAGTAAAAGTTTGAGAATCACTTAATTGTAACAAAAAGTCAGAATTAAATAATCACTTTTATAATAATTGATTTTTAAAATTTTTAAACTTTTTATTAGCATACAATTTTTATAAATATTTCATCAGGTGGAGAAAGCTGAAGATCTTTTTACAGCTCTTCCCAGTTCACCAATTGTTCTCCAGTTTGCCAGTTTGTATTATGCAATAAAAATTCATGTGAGTTTGGGTCTTCCCTTTACTGATGACATTGATACTGAACCGGATCCAGCATCTTTTTGCAAAAAAGTAAGAATATTTTACTTTAATTCTAATTTAATTAAGTTAGAACAAGTTAAAAAAATTCTGAAACATCTGTATTAAAGTGATTATAATTTTTGTATAAGGTTTTCACTCCTTAGGAGTTTCAACTTTTTAATTTTTGAAAATAACCATTATTTATTTGTTTTCATTTTTTACTTTATTATAGTATTTTAATAAACAGCGATACAAAAAGAAAGAAATAAAGGCAAATTAAAAAATAACAAGACAAAAGATATATTTGTAATTATATCAGTTAATTTTTTTTATGTAAGAAAAAAGAATGTACATATTTTTTTTAAACAGTAGAACAATAATGTTGATGAAATATACTTTTTAAGCACCATAAAATATCAAACTTTCATTTCAGTAAGTCGGATTATTTTCTCAAGTAAAAAACAATTTTTTTAAAAAATTACCTGCCCATCATTATTTTTTTTTATTCTACACCCATCTTCGGCATCTCTGCCATTAGTCAACGAGCAGCCCACTAAAATGATGATGAAGCATAAAAAGAATTAAAATTTGTTTCCGTAGAGTTGTCTACAAAAAACTTTAAAACAATAGGACAGTGTCTGAGGTGGTCACCATCCATTTCAACCTGGTTGCACAGAGGGCACCAAACAGAATCCTTTACTCCAATGCAATGTAAATGCCTTTACAAGTAGTCATGTCCAGTACGTAAACGAAAATACGCAACTCCAACAGATCGAGGCAGGGAACTGGGAACGTTACCACTCTTGTTAAGCGAGATATTCCACCTTTTACCTGCAGCTGCTTCACCTTACAGGTAGACTCTATTAATTTGCAGTTTACTGTAAATGATTTTTTGGATGTTACGCAGAGGCAAGGGAGAGTCAAGTTGAGACAATGAGAGATCCCTCTTTAGCAAGCCTATCTGCTTTTTCATTTCCAGAAATGTTACAATGGCTGGGAATCCACTGGAGGGCAATACTTTCTCTAGACTTCCCAAGTTCAGCTAATTTCATTCTACAGGAATTCACTAGAACGTTTTCATTATATCTTGAGTTTATTAGAGACAAAATGGCAGCTTGAGAATCGATAAAGAATACAATATTATGTTCAGAACAGCTTTCCAATTTATCAATCACAAATGATATTGTTGCTATCTCACCATCAAAATTGTCCAATACTTTCCAACAGGATAACTAATACTGAAAGTACTTGAATAGGCTCCAGCACCAGCATTTTTAATAGCGTCTTCTGCTGAACCATCTGTATATACATGGAACCATTTGTCAAGAGGATATCTGTAATGTATAGTTGCAAGGACAGCACTTTTTAAGTCACTTTGTATAGAAAATTGTTTACCAACACTCCAAACAAGATCCCTGTGCCTCTCCTAAGTCATCTGGCACATAATAGGTTTAAGTTCCTGTGGGAAAACTTGGCGGGGTTGGGTATAGGAATGTTGAAAGGAAAGACTTACGAGTTTTTAATCTTTCATTTGTGGGTATATAATAATTTAGGAAATTGTTTCTCCTTCTCAAGATCTTTTCAACCAGGTTCAGGGCACTTCTTTGCTTACTTTCACTCAAAGGCCCATCATTATTAAAAATGCTATTTGCTCGTGGATGACACTGCTGCAGTTGAGTTGCAGACTCAAAATCCTGGTTCCACTAAGGATGCATTATATTATATAGTGAAATGTATGTATATTAAATCTATCTGAGATTAAAGTTCTTACATTGATGTTGAAGTTTGAAGATTGGGGTGTCACAGCTCGAGTGCATATTTGGCAAAATTACAAATTTACTAGTTTTTGTGTGCTTTTAAGTGCAACATTAATAAACAACTGATATATCAGTATAGTTAGAGTTTTCAAAATGGGTATGTTGATGATTTTTGTAATTTCTTATTTTTTTGTTTAGACTTTACACATGAGAAAAACTGTAGGTATATCTTCAGACAATCAGAATTGCCAAAGGTATTGGGATCTACTTCAGAAATATGATAAAATGTTGTATGATTTTGTTCAAGCTGAGATTCTGCACAGTATTGGCGGTGGAGTGGATGCCACAAGATTTGCAAATGATGATGTCTATAAAAAAGATACAATCCTTGGCATTTCCATGTGAGTTGCCTCTTTTTATGTTCTCTTTTTTTATTGTATTTGATTTTTCCCCAGGAAACTTAATGTAGATTTTATCAATAATTTTTATTAATTTCCATCAAAAGATTGTTCAAAAGATCTTGTATATTTTTTTATTTCGGAAATATCTCTTTGATACTGAATTCTATTGATTGTATATTTATGAAGGTATAAAGAAAATGTTAAGTTTTTCTAATTAAAATTCTTATTCTGGTAAAAAAAAATCAAAAGTTAATCAAATTAGCAATAACAATAAATAAATAAAAATATAAGTGTAAAAATAAATTTATTCTCATTATGCTCTTTAACAAAATTATAAAAATTGTATTTATAATTCTAGAAACATGGGGAAATTTTTTTTTCATATGTTTTGTATACATTGTGTAGTAGAAGAAGTGTAGAAGAAAGTGTATTGTAATTTTATTTTTGTTTGCAAATAGATTGTGAATACTTGCTTAAAGCTGCATAATTGCATTTAATCTGCATTTAAAAAAACCACAAACTATATCTTTTTAATGTAAATATCTTGCTTCTTCAATAGTTGTAAAATTATCATGATAAACACACAAAAATAATAAGATCATGATATTTAAGTTGGGAGCACAAGGAGTATTTGTCATAAGCAACATACCATTTTTTAAAAATGAAATTCTTATAATTCATTCATTTATTAGCATTTTACTTTATAAAGCTTTTATATTCCTTTTTTTTTTTAAATCTATCAACATAATAACTATTTTAATTTTTTCAATTTTATATGTTCTTTTTAGGGTCAAAAAAACATTCATTGTTTTGAAATATTTTATGAGGTATATTTGCATTTAAAGTATGAACTAAAATATGTGGTACATTTTTCTCATATCCTTTTTATTGCTTTGATATTTTTATTTATTTATTTGCTGCTGCCTGTGTATTTTGCATAATTTATAAAAACTGATAAGTTATTTAAAAGTTTAAAAAATTTCTATGTTAATTTAAAACAAAAGGAAGAGAGTATTGTATTAACTCTGTGCCTTTTTAGTTTAAAATTTTTGTTATGATTTTTTTTCAAGTGTTAAAAAAATTAGTTGAAAAGATAATTGATTTTTTTGATACATCAGGCTCAGTTGTATTTTAAATTTGAAACGATCTTTATATTTTTTCTTGCAGTTAGTATGCTTTAATGAAGTTTTAGGAGCTATAGAGCTATGAAATCATTTTCTTAGACTTCTCTAAATATAGACTATTTTATATAAGATTTTGAATACTGATAAACTACTGCTACTTATTTGTGGAAATGTGCGTAACAGTTTAAAATTTATCTATTTTAAAATAAATGTTAAATTAATATTATATTGCTTTAGTGGTACTTCTATTTCTTTAAAATTTTATTTATGTAATTATTTTTTTAAACTATAAGTTCTGTACTCCTTTAAATTGTCTATGATTAAGTCATGTTGTGACTAGAGGCTTATATTTGTTATGTTTATCATTTATAAAGGGTGAACTTACATGCTTTCATTTTAGGACCCTGGATGACAATATATTTCAAACTGCCTTATCCTTAGCTCACCATTATTCTGTACCATCATGGGATTTATATATGACTCATTTGGAATATCTCTTTTCTGAATCTAGGTGAATATATCTAATGAAATTTATGATAGCTTTATTTTTTATTGTAAAACTAGTTTTTTATATTAAAAAAAAGAAAAAATTGTAATTTTACTAATTTATTAAAGTTTTATTTCTTTAAAGAAAATTATTTTTTAAAAAAGCCTTTATGTTAATAATATTTTATTTAAAATAATGCTGAAATATGTAAGTAGGAATTTTGTGCTCATTATAAGAAACATCTATGTAAATTAATTAGCATTTTCCTCCACATAGTTTAATGATGTGAATGGAAATGGTTGCTTATACATGAAAAGTGCTCAAGTTCAATAAAAAGAATAATTTTATTGAAAATTAAAGGAAATGGCTCTGGGAGTTGTAACACAGGTCCCATCGTTTTGGCCTCAGATCTGTCTTCACTCTAGAAAGAATGTGGTTGATTCCTGAGGAAGTTCTGCCTAACTTCCTTCACTTCATTGTCAAAATAAAAACATAATATGTATTCAGTTGACTAAAGGCCAAGAAGTCAGGGGGTGACAAATCAGGACTGTACTGCAGGTGTTCTAACATTTCCCAACGAATTTTTTTAAGTTACCTTGTTTTCATGAGAGACATGTGGGCGGACATTATCATGGAGATCTGATATCGTTTGCTCCCCTTCTTGAAAACTTTTACTCCAACGGTTCTAAGATGTTCGACCTAAATAGTGCATTCCATAGACTACTACTGTTCGTCAATAGATGTCTGTATTAAACTCACCTCCTGTAATCAGAAACTATACTACCAGATGTTGTTCTTATATGGTATGACTTTACTTTTAATTAATTTCCTCTACCACTAACAGGTTTCACTGTTAAACATCATATGGGGTATACACTTCCTACTGTCCTTCGTGTCCCTATTTGGTTGCTCTTTTATAGCTGCACTCATTCTTATGTTATCACATAAGTCCATATTTTATATGGGCATCCCTTATATTAGCTCAAAAATAATATTGGTGACCTTGGATGAATTTCAGACAAACTTTTTTATTTGTTCTTATGGTGGTATTAAATAAATTGGCAATATTTGTAAAATCCTTGGTGATAAATCACTGGAATAGAATTCATACACAAGTACCATTTTAGCTATCCACAATGCTATAATTTGAAAGTGATCTCATATCACTTTTATTTATGATTTAATTTCCCATAATTATATCATGAAAGTTCTACATCATAGTATTTTGGGGGGAGGGGTGTCATAAATCAGTTTTTCGAAACAATTTTTACTTGTATTATTTAAAATTTTAAATGTTTTGATATAGCAATAGATTAATATGTCATTGATAATTACAAAGTTTTGTTTAGTACATTATTTTAAATAATTATAATTTTTTCTTTAGTGTGTCAGCTGCAGTGATAACTGAAAGAATAGAAAAATTCAAGCTCTCTGGGAACCTTTTGAAACACAAAAAGGCATTTGAAACTAGATTAAAAGACTATATTTACCCTGGTATTAGTGGAAAAGATCATGAAAAGCTGTTAATTTGTCTATCCTTGTTAGGGGATTGTGGAGACTATGAAGATTCATTAAAAGTGAAACCAAGTGTACACAAGAAATTGCTTAGTAAATTTAAAGCATCTATAAAAAGTAAGTAGTTGTGCCTTTGTTTTGAAATATACTTTTGCTTTGTTTTACTTCTGCCTAGGTTAAACATCAGTTTATTAAGAACATATGTATATTCATTTAATTAATCTTGTAGTGATACAATCTATATAAGCCAGTAACAACCTCCGCACCATGGTGATCATTTTGGTGTAGTGGTTAAGTTACTCGGCTTCGGACCCAAAGGTCTCGGGTTCTGTCCTACCAGATAAGCGCGCCACTTCAATCTTATTTAAAAATAACAATTTGTTATTAGAACAATAAGATCAGTATTCAATAAAGATAAGTTTTACAACTTTATACAAGCACCAAAATTTGCATTGCAAGATAATTTAAGTCAGTGGTTCTTAAGCTGTGGTCTATGGACCTTGGGAGGTCCATGAAGGTCTCTTATTTAATCTTCAGATTTCCCTCTTTTAGACTCTGAAAGACCTTGTGGAAAAATTGGAAGATGTGTCAACCTAGATAGATCACTAAACTGTTCCCATTAAAAATATTCACTAGAATATGTATTTTGATCAAGAATATTAATTCAGTTTTTTTATTGTTTGCAACTGCTTAGTCATTACTAAGATGTAATATTTTCAAAAAATATATATTAGAAACACATATGGAAAAATTAAGAACTGGATTTACATAGCACGCCAATATGATGACAATCGCATCCATCTTGCGTGATCGATGCATTTGTATTGTTTATTTATTTGCTCCTACATTATTTATTTGAAAGTACGTTTTGTAATATTTTTATGTACATATTTAATTAGATGTTGATTGTTATCTTAAAGAGGGGGGGGGAGAAGTGTTTAAAAAGTCTATATAAGTAGCAAAGGTAGTCTTAGGATTATTGAGGAACCTTTAAATCACTTAGCCTTATGTTTGGTTTCAGGGAGGGGTGCTCAAAATTTTAGGGGTCCGTGATGTCAGGCTGATACACAAAAGGGGCTGTGGTGATCAAAAGTTTAAGAACCACTGATTTAAGTGATATGTACTTTCTTCTGGGTTAAAAAAAAATTTTAATTTAGGGAAATTTAGTATTTTTAAAAAGTGATAGATTATAATTTAGTTATGATACTAATTATTATTTTTAAAAAATTTATTCAGTAAAGAAATAAGTAAATAAATAAATAAAAAAATCTAAAAGCATTTTCCAAGGAAATATACACTTTTCTGTCATTTTACTGAGCTTAAATTGCTATTTATTGACATACTAACTAAAAAGCAGTGCATTTTATGTCTCAACCCTTTTAAAGTAATTATACAAATGAATCATGTCATAATTAAAGAAATATATCATATAATAAAGTAATTGTAGAATAAGGTCTAAATCAAGTAAGATATGCTTTTAAATGCATTCTTTAAAAAAGTTATAATTTATGTGACAGATGCTCCATGAAAAATCCCAATTTTTTATATTAATTTAGGAATTTTCAATTTATTTTGTTTGATCAGATGTGATTATTATTTTTATTACTGTTTAAATATAAAGGATCACAAATTCTGACTACGTAAGTCCTCTTGATTAATGTTACATGGCTGCAGTAGCTGAGTGGTCGTGGCTGATATTATTTTTGTTGAGTCATGAGTTCAAGTTCTGTTCCTGCTAAAGATTTGTCATGTAGAGACTGGAAGTTCTCATACTGCCATGTTTGGGAAGTTTGGAGAGTAAGGTGCTTGCTCTGATGTTGTCTTCTTACCTTGTAATTGTGGTTTAAAATTACAAGTTTAATCGGCAATAAGCCTTCAAAATGTGATGTTTATAATTAATCAAGATTAATTTTGCTGGAAATCTCTCTGTTTATTACTAACATTTTTTATTTTTAAATAAAAATAAAACCATAAATAATTGATTCGATTTTTTTAGATAAAATGAGATAAATATCTCCAAATTGTTTTATTCTGTTTTGTAGTTTTTACAATATTAGCCTAAGCTGTACAAAAAAAGAAGAAAAAAATAGGTTTATAGAAGAGCATAAATTTATTTATTTTCAATGATTAAAAGGTATAATTAGTTGTATAGTTTTGCCATATTATTCTGATTTAAAAAAAAATAATTTTTTTTAAATTACATTTTTTTTTAAAGAAGTTATCTATTTTTTCAGTATTAGTAATGTGTACTTTACAATTTTACTTCATCTAGATATTGACTACAAAAAGATTATGTCTCCTGATTCATCTATCTCATACTTAATTGAAATCTTAAATGATTCAAATGTTCACATGTTTGCCAAAGTAGCTTCTAATATACCCAAAAAGGTAATGTATTTCAGTTTTTCCTTTTAATAATATGATAATATGTATTAACGGAATGTATTGATATATACTTATACCAGATATGTTTTTTTTATAATTACTTGCTACATAATGTGTGTATTGCTTATAATATCTGGAAGACCTCAAATTTTTCATGAATAAAATTAGGCTGCATTTTTATTGATGACATAAAACTACAGAATAATGTGTAGATGAATTACTTGGAAAGCTGGATCATAATCTAAACGGATTTTTGGAAAAAAAATTAAGATTAAAATAATTGTGTTTGAAAATACTCTTTTTTAAATCATTTGATGAATAATTCAAAATAAATTAGTCAAAATCAGGAATTTGTATTAAAACAAATGACGTGAATCTAAAATTATTAAAAACCTCATTGTTGAATTATTTATGTATTATCAAATAAGATGTTATTTTTCCTTTTTGATCTAAAGAAAGATATAAGACATTTGAAAATATAAAGTATTTATTTCGTTTTTGTTGTTGTTACTTATGCCACCTGATTTACAGTAACATCAGATCAAGTTCCGCAAAATTCATCACGGCAAGGGGCTTTTTATGCCTTTCATTAGTTGTAGCTTTGAGATCCATTCAGGTGAAAGTATGATTTTGCTTGGTTCCTCTATAATTTTGAGGGGTAACTCCCTGTGGGTGGACAGGAGCCTCCCACCTCTCTTCCCCTTCCACCAACCTCACAAGAAGACTTGCGACTCGACTACTATTTAGAGTCCCTCCCATTTGCTGCTAAGGCACTATACATTTACAAACATCTATGCCTTCTCCAGGATTCAAACCCAAGCCCTACAGCACAGTAGTCAGCATCACTAACCACTACACCAGAAGGGCAACATTTTCAAATATAATGATGGCAGTAATCAATATTGTTTCTAAATAAAATATATTAACGCATAAGGAATAATAAATTTTGAATTTTTATTCACATGAGTCTGTATTATCATGCTTGTGACAATTTTTAATGTAATTAATGTGATATTAAATATGGGAATTAAGATTCCCATTGAATCATTTGAGTTTTTGCCTTATAAATAAATTCTTAATATTTCATTTATATCATTTTCCCTTTCTAAGAATTAGTTTCTTTCTAAGGTTATTTCTTCCCTATTGTATAAATATTTTTAATTCTTATCAAAAGTACTTTGATAAAATTTTTGATAATATTGTATTTTATTGCTTCATTATTGTTACATTTTGGAATTTATATATTGGATAACTAAAGTCCTGTTACATTTCAGAATGTGAATTTTACAAATCTTCAAACATATATTGTTTATGGGCCCAGAAATACTTCTTTGAAAGCAGCTCTTCAAGCCCTAAAACAAAAGTACGAAAATTTATATACTGTTTTTATTTATGCATAATAAACAAACTTGATTCTTTTTTAGAATATTGAAAATATTGACCATAACAATAGTTTTTTCAAGCATTTATCAGAAAAACTTTATAGGAATTAAAAGTAATTCCTTTTAAAAACAATTAAAGTCAAACAATTAAATTAACTATATTTTATTGTGATAAAAATTTATTAATCATGATAATAATAATTCAGTGGAGGAATAGGAGTAAAAGTTTAATTGTAAGTGTATTAATCCCTTAACTGCTGAGAAGTTGTACGATTCATTCCCCAGTGCAACTGTTTTTCACACAGGCACATAGTTCTGTGATGTATTGGGGAACAGAAAAGGTATTCAAAAGTAAATCCTTTGCAAACACTTTCAAGGTCATTGTATTGTATTCCAAAGCCTTCAGAATAGTTTTACTGATAACAGCGCAGTACAAAAGATCATAATTTGGAAAGGCATATATATATATATATATTTGTCGTGTTTTCCGAGTCAACACCAAGGCATTTTATTTTGAGCTGTCTTTATTCAACTAACGCAATTTTGGATCTGCTTCTAAGAGAGAAAAACGGACACATAATAAGTATCAGAGTCAACGGCCACTCAAAAGCCAGATGTCTTTCAAGTACACTTCTTATTGAAGGGGTATATTTGAAAGTTAAGCATGACATACGAGGTAATAAGAATTAATGGCCGGAGCGACAAAGTTCTGCTTAGAGCCATGTGTTCTTCATTCCTGAACTGGATAATAAATTTAATACTTGAAGATGTAACGGGAATATAAAAGTTAAAAGTGGTTCAGGGATTTAATTTTAGATCTAATTTAATTATCCTTACATATATATATATATATATATATAATCAAAATTTCTCTACAAGAGAGAGATGAATTAACATGATTAATACTTAAAAGAATAGCAATTGCTAGATAACAAGACAACAGAATTTAGAAGGAGATATGAAAAATTGAAATAACAGAGTAAAATATGAAAGAATGGATGGTTCAGTATTATCAACATTGCTGACTTAGAACAGCTTGTATACATAAAATTTTCCTTAAAAAATTTTTCTGTATAAAAGTGGGGTTGAACATGTTTTTTGGCCAGCCAACCTTCCCCCTTTTTTGTTAATAATACCGAGCAAATACCAATTGGAAATAAGGGATAGGAAATCTAAATCCATTATAAGAAAAAAGTAACTTATCTAAAAATTGCATACTGAAATGCAGAGCCCGCACTAAATCTGAGTACAATAAACAAGTTATTGCCAGATTCTGGACCCAAATACAATTTCAAAACAAAGCAAAGGCTGAAAAATAGCACTTAGCAAAAGTATGAAAAGAATAGAAATAATAAATTAAGAATTGTAAACATACTATCATTATCTTAGAGACTCTTAATATGATTTTAAAGTTAAAATAAATTTTAAAAAAGTAATTTTATCTAAAACTAGAAACTGGGGGTATTATATATATATATATATATATATATGAAGGCAATTAATTCAGTGGCTGAGCAAGGTGTATGTACGTACCAGTGGCAGTTAAGGGATTAATCATAGAGAGAGTGTTCAAAATGTTACTTCAAATAAAAGGTTAACTTCAAGATACATATACACACAAAACATAGGGAGTCTTTCTAGTGCCTTCAGTTTTAAAAGTGTTTGGTATTTAAGTAATTGGTATTTTTTCCTGTTCCTATTCCACTGTATTCCAAAGGCAATCCTTAGAAGTTAGATGCTTAAAAAGAACTTTTTTTAAGGGACCAGTGGTACAATAGTCAATACTTAAAACATTAAGAATATATTGGAAAAGCATATACATTATTCTCAAATTAGTTGCTTATAATAAATTCCAGTTTTAATATGTGAATATGTCTTAAGATCTTGAATATGTGTCTTGATGAAACTTCACTCTTTTCAAATCATTGGGAAAAAGAAATATAATTTTTTTTTCTGTAAAGTATTCCTTTAAGAGTATGAGGAGTTGATTTTGATATTGTCTTCCACTCTTCTAATTTTTAATTTCTCATTGTAAAATTGTTGTTTCATTGTTTCTAATCTCATTGTCACCAAAATCCCTCAAGTAGCTGAACAGTTGTGATGTTAATATTCACTTGCTCACTCACTACAAAAGATGATGGTAATTTAATTTTTTTTGAGGGGGGGGGGCTTTTTTTCAGCTGTAAATTTTGTTTATATTTTGTTTGCAATTAATTTCTGCATCAAGGTATTTTTTTATAACTATATACTTCATTTCAGAATTATTTGAAGGAATACATACTTTTTTTTTGGTATTCATTTGAAATTTTTTTTCTATATAGAAGTAACATTTGATAACCTTTTCCTTTCCAATTCATGTTACTTATTTTGCTTTTAGAAATTTTTATACAATACTTTTCATACTTTTAATTGCAAAATACCAATATTTCTTCTTGGAGATTTTTAAAATATATCCTTCAATCCTGTTTGTCCCACCATTTTGAAAAAAAGAATAAATTTGTAATATTAGACTTTAATTTCAAATTATAAACTTTTGTCAAACATTTTTCCAAAATATTTGCTTTGTGCAATCCTTCACCAAAATTTTCTTAAAAGGTGTAACTATCCTCTATACTTTTATATAATGCTTATTCGTGAAAGAAAAGGTCTAATTTTAATGGGGGGGGGGGGGTCAGTTTAGAATATATTTAGTGGGAAAAAATATATCTACTGTAATTACTGTATTTATTCGAATATAAGCCAGGATTGATTCTAAGCCACACTCCAAATTCTCAAAACGTTTTTATGAAAAAATAAAAAAAGTAGGATAAAAAGCTTTACCAATATTCGGTATTTACAAAATTAAAAAAACTTAAAATTAGATCTAATGAGGAGGGAATAATTAATCTATTTTACTGTTAAAAACTTCTAAATACATATATGAAATAGTCGCGGCCGTTGAAAGGTATTCTTTATATGATTACTATTAATTACGATCGATGTTTGCTTTGGCTGGAATTGACGAGGCATTCCGGTGATTAATTAAAACGATTTATTATACATCTTGAACACATAAAAGCAAGACAAGGACAACACATCACAAAGAAAACGAATGCACACTGAGCTGCAGCCGGCTACATGTTTACACAGACAAAATACAGAAGCGAAAGAGAGCGCGGTCTCCAGGAGTCTCGGTATATATAGGCAGCTTAAATCACGTGATCTGTGTGGGTGGATGGATGTAGTTTAAAATACTCTCGTTAGGCGGCGGATTAACTTATTACTAAAACGTTGGTCCTAAAGGGATGGACCAAAGGTAATTAAAAGTTATTAAGAATAATTAATGGGGATTATTACATTTATGAGCTTATTATCGCTCTAAGCATCAGTATCATATTCAATTTCCCCATCCAACGAATTTTTCTTGCCTTCAATTAAGCCGCATCTGATTTTCAATAGCATTAACATTAAAAAAAGTGCAGTTTAGATTTAGGGAAATATGGTATATTTACAAAAATATTCCTCAGATGTTCTAGACAAAATTTTCTCTATTTTATAAGTCTATGGTATAAATGATTTTCCCCAATATATTAATAAATTTTTAAAAGCAGTTTTTTTGTGTAATTTGAATTTGCTTAAAATTTTATTGACTATATTCACAAATATTACATGTTTTGTAGACTGAATGGATTCACCGATATGATTCTAGTACTACTATATTGCAACGTTTGGATGCAGAAGACGTGCTAGAATTGGTAGATGTCATTATTTTTTCAGAAAAAGCTCTAGAAAAAGTAAGTCCAGATTTAAAAATTAATATTTACTTATTTCATTTTCTTTAAATTTGGTAGTAAATAATTCTCATATTCGATGCAAATACAAGATTATATTACTTATCATTGTATATTTCTATATTTTGCTTATTATATATTTCCCCTCTGAATAAAATATTCAAGAGAGGCTTAGGTGTATAGAGAGTGTCATCTTTACATTTTAACACAAAGTATTTTATCCATACAAATTTATTTGTTGCTAAAAAAATGCATTTCTCTAGACAGATATTACACAACACCATTTGGACAACCACATATTGGATTATCACCATTATCATAAAAACCTATCTCACTTCAGAAAACTATAGTCCTGTGGGTTCCTGCCCACTGTGGAATTCCAGGTAACGAGAAAGCTGACTTCCTGGCTAAAAAAAGGGTGTTCTTGTCATGCAGATTCTCGTCCTATGTCCTTCTATTCCATTAAAAATCTGATTAAAAAATCAATCAAAGCCCATGCTCAGGAAAAACTCTACAACTCTTCCCACAAGTCTTGGGGGAATGCTATCCTGAATTTGGGTAATGGCCCAAGGCATACAGTGGATGCTAAATTCCGCCTAGCCACTGGACATGACTGCCTGCAGAACCATCTGTATAGAATCAAAGCTGTTCCTTCCCCGATATGCACTTTGTGCAGCTCTGGAGAGGTTATGAACTCCACACATCTTGTGCCCTGCCCTGCTCTGCACAAGATGCCTCTTGCCAAGTATTACTGGTAGGCTAGAGATATGTTAAATTGATACACTCTGTTTTAGCTTTTTTTTTTTGTATTTTTTTCCTTCTTTATATTTGTTGTAACTGTTCATAATCTGCTATTAGAAATAAAAAAAAATATTCCACAACATAGAAGGATCACTAAAAATCATAGTTTCTTCTTGTGAGTTATAGTCAGGGTTGTAGCTACCGCTGTATCAATGATATGGGGCCCCCAAGCTACAGGGGCCCTAGCATGTGTAACTACAGCTTCACTAACAAAGCTCTCATATCTTAAAAAGGGCCCCACAGGAATTTTGATACTGGCCCACTCAGAACTAGCTACTCCAGTGATTATAATAACTCCAACATTTAAGCATTTATCTTAACTTGCTTTCTGTTATGGTATATGATATATATATATTATTAATATAGTTCTTATCTATTTAATTATACACATATTTTTTAACTAAACTATTTTTACAGATGAGTATAGATTGCAGATCTGATATTGTAAAAAGAATTATTAAGTTCTGTCGAGGAAAATCTTCATTACATAAAAGCAATATCCTCTTGAGGTAAGAACTGATCATTAGCTTTTTTTAGATTTATGCAATATCACTTATCTATTAGATATTTTATTCTTACTTAAAAATTTTATTCATAAATATTTTAAATTCATATTTTTAAAAATTAATGTATGTGTAATTAATTAAACTGCTACTTTCTGAATAAAAAAAATTATCTACTATCAAAATATTGCCTTAAAATAATTATAAAACTATCCTTATTCTTCAAAAAAAAAACCATTTCAATTAACAGTTATTTAAGCAATAATGGTGAAATAAATTTATTATGCTAGAATGATAACATTTAAAAAGAACTCTACATGAAAGGTTCAGATTATCATAAAAATCATTAGGTGCTCAGATTTTAACTGAAACATTTATTATGGTAGAATTGCAAATGTGTAGACACTTATGTTTAATATCATGTTTTTATTTTAAAAATTCTGGTTATTGTATGCAATATAATGAATTGAGATAAATAGATTTTCAAAATTCCATGGAATAAAAGTTTTTGCAATAAAATTTAGAGCTTTTATATTTTTTTGAAATGATTCTATAATTCATTTTGCTATAAACACTGGACAAAAAGTTTGTTTTAACAAGGATATTCACTAAACATGTAGAATTGCTTGATAACATTTCTGTAAATAGCGATTCATAAAATTCAGCCAATTCATTTGCATCTAAATGATTTCTTTTAAATTTTAATATTCTATGTTATATGGAGTTGTTTGACATTTTTTATTATGTTTCATTTTCATTGTTAAAATACTTTTAAAGTATGACTTCCTTTCAATGATAATCTCTTTCCACTATCAACTTTTATCAGAATTGAATTTGACTGTCTATTAAATATTGCATTAATTTACTATTAATAATGTACATCTTTTTTTTAATAAAAAAAAAATACTCAATATCTGCATGAAATTAACTATTTTTCCTGATATTTATATATTTGTTTCTTTTAGTACTGAATGGAGTGATGCTGCTACTGCTTTAAATAGTTTGTACTCACATCTGCAAAGACTTGAAGATGAAACTTTGGTACAACTTAGAGAATCGTTTGATCCAAAAATAAAAGATTACTGCAAAGAATTTGATTTATCTAAATCAAACATAGAAAAAGTACGTTGTATGCTTAATTTTCATTGCTTATGATTTTTTTTCTTGTAAATCTACTCAGACTTTTTCATCAAATCTTTGTTTTCTGTGATATGAGTAGCTTGTCTTTTAATCATTGTGTCATATTGTGAACATTATTTAGAATTCAAAATATTCCTTTTTAGGTGAGCTCTAAAAATTAGATAATTGTAGTGTTAATTTGAAACCAAATAAAAGGAAGCTGTTATATTTAAAAATGATCTCATGTTTTTTTGTTTATGATATGTTTTTATTTTCAACAATTTTTTTCTAGTTTTAAAACTATTATGATGTGAATCAAGACATATTTTATAGTAAAAATATTTGTGATATAGAGATATTATAATAAAATCTATCTTGTATAAAAATCTTGACATTTTTTAAAACATTGATACTCTTAAAAAAAAATTTTTTTTAAAGCTTATCAGAATAGGAAAATACAATTCTTTAATTTAAAAAAATTCATTGACTCAATTATTTTTTCTTTCAAAATTCCTCAGTTTTGAAACATTTCAAGTTTTCTTTTGAAATATTTTAATTTTATTAATTTACAATTCAAGACATGGTTTTGCAACTTAATTTTATATTCTTGTGGTTCATCATTCTGTGAGGCAGATTTTCAATTTTATGAAACAATCATGTTTTGTTTTGTTTTAGTCATTATTTACTGCTAAAATTAGGCAATAATACCCAATTGGTCATGATCACAAGTGTTCAACTACCATTGTTGCAGTCAAGTTATGACTTTGAGTTCTGATGTTTATTAAATCTGTTGAGGCTAAAAGCCCCCGCATTGGTGCAGTGTGGAAATTTGGAGAGAGAGGAGGCACCTGTTCAGATGTTTTCATCTCTTGATTGATCACATCCCTTCAAAATAAACTGTTAATAAACGATTAATAAACTTACTTTTCAAATTAAATATTTTTTTTATGTTCAAGAAATAAAATGATCAATAGAACAAACTAAGAACTCATCTGTATTATAAATAGCTTAAATAAACATGGAAACCCAATGGCAGGTAGTGCATCTCACTTCCACACCACAGGTCTGAGGTTCAAACCTCGGTCTGGGCAAGGTCGACTCAGCCTTTCATCCCTTCAGAGGGTCGATAAATGATTATCAACTTGCTTGGGAACTCGACATCGGGAGTTTCGTGTCATACTGACCATCTGATCAGAACTTCTGCTCATGCACCTCAGGGCCGAAAGCCACATATACTGATATGAGCACAGTAGGCCTTGGCCCTCATGTGCTGTTGCACCAGAGTTAAGTTAAATAAAAATGTTTATATATGTTTCTTTCTTCTTAGTTGCAATGCTTATTGGCAAGGATAGTTCTTGAAGGACCTGATATTGAGCTTTTGAAAACTTTTATTTCGTGTTGTCCTTCTGAGATAGACTGGGAACCGTCTGATGCATACATGAAAGCAATAAATGTGATTTGTGAGCAAATAAAGTGAGTATTCATTGTCCATTTATGTTAATATTTTATTTTTCCCAACTCTTTTTTTGCTTAAGTTTATGTAACAGTTTGTAAATCATATTATAGACATCCTGAAAATTCTTCATTTACATGTTTCAAGGAAATCACTCCCATTCAAGCATTAGAAGCTATCCTAGATGATATGACCAAACAACAGTAAGTACATTTGAACTAATTTTGTTTCTATTTTTCCAGATTAATGTTAGGAGATAGCACCTTATTAATTAATATTTGTTAAATTTATTTGTTGTGAGATTTTGAGGTATGTATACTAGTATTTGTTAATTCGTAAATTGGAGATTTGTCAACTTTACATTTCATTATATGTGTGTACTTTAATGTATATTTAGTTGTTTTTTTTTGCAATATGTATAATTTAGATTTGATTAGTAGTATTGTATCAGTATTAAGTTCTTTATTAGAATTGTATTTGAGTAATAATTGTTTGTGTTAATTTTGGTTTGATATTTACTGGGTGAACATTCTGTTCATCGGTGGGGTGTGTGCCGAAATATTGGCCATGTGAAGGCACTGCTGTGTGCACCTCAGTGTCTGAAATGTAAGTTTTGCCAGTGTGTAACTTGATTTGTAGAATGTAAGCCATATCATGGCAAATTTGTGTCTCATTAAACATTACTATATCCAAAATGTGTCGTTGATTAATTTTGTGAACTGTGTAATAGATTAGTACATATACACAATTATTCGCTTCAATAGTTAGGAACATTTCACTTCATTTATATTTTGAACAACATTTTCTTATAGGTAGTGTTTTTAATATTGTAATAATTCTTTAAAGTTAATATACACTGGTTCTCTTATAGAACAAAATTAAGCATTCTGATTTCTCTATTATGTTTTAATGAGATTTTATAGTTAGTTATATGATAATAAATCCTAAATTAATGTAAAAGAAAAATATGTATCTTCCTGATTCTTTCAACAAAGGTAAATTCATTTTTAATTAAATATACTGTCAGACTTCTATTTAACAAATTTGCCAGATTCCGAAGAAAATTTAATTCTCAAACACTTTGTATTATTTTTAAAAAAATAATTATTCATACTTTTTTTTAAAAAAAATTAATATCTGTTCATTTTATATATTTTACCCATCAAAAAGAAATCTGCAAGAAGAACAAGGGGAGGGAGGACATTGTCCAGAAACACTGTACTTTCAACATGAAGAAAATAATTTTATATTTAAATCAATGAATTTTTTATAATGACATCTTCTAATTTTAAGTCTACAAGTAATTTTGAGCATACATTATTTTATAACCAGGAATTTTAAGCATACACTACCACATGTGTCTAAATTTAATTACTGATAAAATCTGTTTATTTTGCTTGAGTTTTTTGTTTGAAAAATTATGGTAATTTCATTGTTTTAGGTGAGTTAGGCACTTGGTAAAACCAATTCAAGGCCATGGATCACCATAAAATGTGTTAAAAGAGAGAATAGTTTGAAGTATCCAGTGATATTTTTAAAATGGGGGGGGGGGGGATTATTGAATATCAAGAGGGAAAAAAAGTTTGTTACATGGAAAATGTACTTTGCTATTTGGAGATTATTTTACAAAGAAAATAGTTAAATGTTCTTGTAAAAGTAAAAAGTTTGCAAAATAGAGAAATTCACGAAATAGAGGTTCATTATATGGAGGGGCCGCCCATCCGATATAGTGTATAGTGATGCTGGCTACAGTGTTGTAGGGCCTGGGTTCGAATCCCGGTGAAGACATGGATGTTTGTATTGTAATCTTTTATGACTTTAAATTCCTTCGTAATGTATGCTTCATGCTTAATTTTGTAAGCCCCCTTGTGATACTTTGTGGTGCACAGAGATTTCTAAATGTTCTCAATAAAAAAGTCATATGGAGGTTTCGGTAGTTTTATATTTAATTGCTATTATTATATTATTATTATCCATTATTTGTTTCGTTTTTATTTGAATGCCTGATTATTGTTGTATTTGAGGAATTGTTGCTAGTTTGTTTTACTGGTATTTTTAATTATCTTATCAAAATAATTTTGAGTTTCTATACTATACTGAAAATAATATATTTAAAAATGTATTTATGTTTTTAATTTTGAAGCTTTTAAAAATTGTTTTGGCAGAAAGTACCAAAATTTAATTCTTTTCTCACCTTTCAGTGAAAAAATACTTTTACCAGTATCAGCACAATACGAATAATTAAAAAAATTTTAGTTTCATTATATTTTACCTTATTATAAAATTTAAAAAGTAATAGCAAAGCATCAAGTAGACTTTAATATATACCATACTGTTTTTGTACTTTGTTTATTTATATATTCAGTAGTTGGAGCTCAATATTTAAATGTAATATGTACTTTTATTTTGGTTATTTTTTCTTTTGTTAAAACAGATTTTTTTTAATCTGTATATTATGCTTGTAATAGTTATTGGTGAAAGAAATAAAAATGATAAACGTTTTCTTATTTTCCAAAGAGAAGAGTTAATAATGATAGAGGATATGGCTACTGAAGTACTCAACGAATTCTGTCAAGACTCAGAAGTAGCAGTGACAATTAGATTAAGTATCTTGCAGTTACTTGAAAAAGTAAGTTTTAATTTAAAATAAATATGCATATTATGCTAAAAAATTTATAAAACTCTAAAGATTATTCTTAAATAATATTATGATGATTAAATGTGTTTTAAATTTAAATGCTATGTAAAATATTTATATTATAGTTGCCATCATTACACCATCAATTAAGTATTCAAAGTATGTTATAGTATATATAATTGCTACATATTATCAGATATATTTGTTAACTAAGGTTCCAGTTTTCCTGTTTTTAATTTCCAGATCACTATTGTTTTGCTTTCATATCTTGTTTAATATAATTTAATACTTTTGTGCTTTTCAATTTTTTCTATTTAACTTGGTGTTGTGTTCTTCTCGTTTGGTATTTTTTTCCCCAGTTACATAAAATATTTAAATTATTAAATTTTCCTAAATTTCATTTTATAACCATTTTTTTGTCTTTATTAATTCCATCATAAAAAAAAAACTATGTGTAAAAATATTTCAAAGTATCTTATTTTTTAAATTGCTTTTAAACATTTTATATTATTTTATTTAGTTAGTTTTTTCATTTTTATGTGTCTGTATATGAATTTAGATGATATTTTAGCAAATATATATTGTTCAATTGTATTATTTTTTCAATAAAAATTCCTACTTTTCTAAGAAGAAAAGTAGGAAAGAAAGCTTATAAAATTATGCAGATGTAATCTCCAAGCTTTCCTTTTTCTTCCTTCCAGACAAATTTCATTTCCCCAGAATACTGTGATTTGCTTCTTTTGTATCGTACCCAAGCAGTTGTTTCTTCTTTGTGGCCAGATTTGCAAGTAAATATTTAGATATACTTCTTATACTGCGTTTTAGGACACTGTTAAACCTGGCGGACTTGTTAACTCTTTATTTTTATTATAGTATATTATTAAAATGTTGAATGAAAACTAAAATGATGACATGTTTTTTTATGAGAAACATATGATCTTATGCTTTCAGAATAAACTTAAATGTGATTAGTTCAAACTTATTTCAAAATTTTATTTTGATGTTTTCAAAAAATAATTCTGTTATATTCCACTATTTGATCAATGCATATATGTTATTGCTAAAGTTAGAATTTACAACAAACAGTTATATAGAAAATTATGGAAATCATAGCAGAATATAGAAATTATGTAATGCAAACCATTATTAGATCTTATGCTGTTTTCTTACATACATAATAATAAAGCAACCTATTTAGGTAGTATTTGCGAGGTCGTGCTAGCCTAGTGGTCAAGGTAACTGATTCATGGGTGGCATGTCATGAATTTGAGCCTAATATAGCTGAAGACCCACTGTGGATGAGGAGGGGGGGGTGATGCACCTTAAATCTGTCAAATGTCAAAGCTCAAATGTCCTCCCACTGGTGTGGTATGGATGTTAGGAGAGGGGTTGCCAACTCATGTGTCAGCCTCATCACTTGACCATGGTTCAAAATTTTGAGGTCCATCGCCAAAAGCCCTTGAGTAGCTGAATAGTGCAACATTAATATTCACTCACTCACTAGGAAATATTTGCCTGAATTTTCAAGAAATCTTGAATACTTATTGGTTACTTGATCATTGAAAGTTTCTGAATAAATTATTTCTGTTACTATCTGCCAGATAGTCTAGTTTTTTATTAATAATAGCACTTTGGATATAGTGAGTAACCAAGTATTTTGTTTATATATCGTTTGCATAATTTGTTTTGTTTTTTTCATATTATGACTGGAATATATTTGTATAGATTTCAGAAGAGGAAGTAAAAGATGAATTCCAGAGAAAGATATTGTTTGATAGTCTCTTATGTCAGTGCAATGAAGTTGAGCATTTCAGTTCTCTTGCTAAGCTTCTAAGTCATTGGCCACCCTTTACACCCATAGAATCATGGTGAGTTGTGTTTGAAACAATTATGGTTGTTGTTGTCGTGTATGACAAAGTGCAAAGGTATTGTATATAACAAAATAAAGATAAAGAAATGAGTTAAATATTGCCAAAGGCGTGAATCACTGCTGTTGCAACATCCATATCACGATCCGAGTATAGGATGTCCATGCTGTAGTCATTGTATATTTTAAAAAGGGCACCAACAATGGAAGGACAGTTAAAAAGATGTTTAGGATCCAGTAACAATTATGGTTAAGTTTCTGTAATTTCTTCTTCATAAGTTCAACAGCCTTCTGCAGGTCAAGGCTGACTCACTGATTTTTCCCCAGTTGACCCTATCAGTCACGATGGCCTTCCATCTGTTGTTTCCCATTAGTTTGATGTCCTTTTCAACATCGTCTAACCATTGGGTAGATGGTCGTCCTCTACATCTAGTTCCTACAATTTTCAAAAAAGTTACTTTTTTTGGTGAGAAAAGCATCGGCATATTTGTATAGATGGCCCAGCCACCTAATGCATGATTCTTCTATAGTTCTCACAATATCAGTCCCTCCATATTTCTTGTAAATTTCATGATTGTAAAGAATTCTCTCTTATTGTTCTCTTGAATCGCTCCAAAGATTTTCCTTAAGATTTTTATTTCAAAAATGAACAATTTTTCTTCCTCTGCTTTATTGGGGATCAACATTCACTTTCATACAGAGCAAAAGGCTTGATTAAAGTTTTATAGATGCTCAACTTGCTGTTTATAAAAATAAACTTGAATTGGTTTCCGAGGCCATGAAAACTTCAATCAGTCAAGCAAATTGTATTGTTTATTTCAATTTTCAGATCATTGCTACATGATAACAGAGTTCCTAAGTAAGTAAACTACTTACAGTTTCAAAAGTATTTTTACTTATCTTCAAAGGAGACAAATCCAGAGATTTATTATTTGAAATCAAAAACTTTCTTTTGTCCCCATTAGTAACAAGTCCCATCTCCTTTGCCGCACTCTCAAGGCTACCAAAGTGTTGATAACAGAGCTTTTTGATGTTCCAATGATATTTATATCATCGGCAAAGGCAAGAAATTGAACATTTTTTTTACAAAATAGTACCTCTTGTGTTTAAGCCAGAGTCTCTAATGACTTCCAAAGTGATGTTAAACAGTAGGTAAGAAAGGAGTCTCCTTGTCAAAGGCCTTTTTCAGAAAAAAATGGTACTGAGAGGTTTGACAAAATTTTTATTCTACGAGAAACTCCTTTTAGAGTCATTCTATTGAGACTGACCAACTTCTTTGGTATGCTAAACTCTAACATAGCTTCCAAAAGGTTGATCCTGTCATAGGCAGCTTTAAAGTCAATAAAAAGGTGGTAAGTGTCAATATTACACTTCTTGGTTTTCTCCAATATCAGCCTTATTGTTTCTGTAATTTGCTGTCTAAAAATTTGTGCATAATCTAAATTTTTCTTTAAAATATTGCTTTTTTTTTTAAAAAATTATATATCATTTAAATTTATCTAGAATTGTTAAATATACTTTTTTTTTCTGATTTAGAGTACTTTTTTTCTATTTCATATTGTTTAACAGTGTGCTTTAAAATCTCTAATTCCCTTTTCAACATGTAGAAAGTTAATTCTTCTAATTATCTTAATTGAAAATAACAAAGCATTAAAATATGTTTATCGTTTTAAAACTTAAAAAATAACACCATCATAAAGATATATCTTTATGTATACTTCACATAATGATAGGATGTATACATAAAGATATTTAAAAGTATGTATATATTTAAAATTATTATTAAATGTATGTACATGTATATATTTAAATTATTGAAGTTTTAAGTTTCATATGAAACTTAAAAATAGATAAACTTTATGCAGTGATGGATGTGAGATTACAATAACTTATTCAATATGTAGGAAGAATTACCGTACAATCGACTAGCCGTGTTCATTGATTTCTGAATGAGAGTAGAGAATATTCTATAAGCTATATATATATAATTATAAGAAACAATGAAATAACGGAATGTCATTTTTCAAAATTATTTCTGAAAAGGTTAAAATTTTATCTCATATTGTAAAAATAACGAGATATCATTTTATTTTTTAAAAGAAAATACATGCATAATTTATGTTTTAAAATAATACAATTTTTAGACCTTTGAAAGCAAAGAATGTATACTGATTTAACCATACCCCCCCCCCCCCCCGATAGTTATGAGGTTGTCTCAAATTCAGGCTAGCCTCCATTTCCATCTCCATTTTTCCTCTTTTTTTTTGGTATTTTATGACTGAGAGGATAACACTGAAAACGCTTTTTTTAAATGATTGTGTGATATAAATAGGAAGGCATTAACAAGAAAAGGAAATTGGTTTATTGACTTAATTAATAATTTTAATGTATTCTTTACTATATGAAATATTTAAAGAATTCAGTTTTTAAACTGGTTGATACATAAATGTCATGAATATCTAAATTTTTAAATGTTTAATGATATACTTTCAAACTAAAATTCTTGCATAAATTATAAGCAACAAGTTTGTTAAAGGTGCTGAAATTGCTTTGGAATTAGAAATCTATAATTGTAAGAGGAATTAAGCTAAAAATATTTTCTCTAATCATTTTTAGGAGCTGCTACGATGAGCCATGGACTAAGCTATTATGCAGATTAGTATCTCTTTCCAATGAAGAAGCTCTTTCCACTGCAGTTTCCATAATGGAAAAAGCTCTTAGTTCTCCACATTTCAGCTTTGAAGTAAGATATTTTCCCATTGTATCTATTAAGTATAAAAAAAGGAAATTTTTTAAACTGAAGTTAAATTTTTAGTATTAGTTTTTAGATTTAACTGATCTAAATACTAATAATATGTCTTGAAAATAATAAATTATAAAATAATACTTGGTTGCAAAATGTTTCATTGCAAAATATCATAATTTGCCAAATATTTAAAAGAGCACGAAGAGGGAATTTAAGCTAATAATATGGAATTAAAATTTTGTTCAAAATCTCATGATTTGATAAATGAAAGGTATTAAATACAATTTGAGTGAATTTTTTTTAACGAAAACTTATTTGAATTTATGCAAAACATTATGATGAAAATGATAGAAAAATTATGTTGGGTGAAGCATGCCTTTACTAGAAGTTTACTAATTAAAAAATATTTAATTAATCCCAGCCCAGTGACTGAATGGGTGTGTATCGCACTTCCATGTCACAGGTCCGGGGTTCAAATCTTGGGCTGTGCAAGGTTGACTCAGCCATTCATCCCTTCAGTAGTTTGACAAATGAGTACTAAGCTTGCTTGGGAACTGAACTCTGAAGGTTTCACATCCGGCTGACCACTTGACTGAAACATCTGCACATGCACCCCACCGCCCAGTACACTGAGATAGACACAGTAGGTCTTGGCCCTCATGGGCTGTTGTGCCACTGAGTTAGTTTAGTTAAACACATTTTAGGTAAGGTTAAATAAATATATTAAAATTACAAAAAGAAAGCTATTTATTAATATTTTTACTTAGGTATTGAGGATTAAGCAAGATTATGTGTGTATGCAATTTGTAGTAATAAAATTTATAATTATTAATAAGAAAAAATTGAAACGAGCTTTTAAAGAATGGGGATAAGCATTTTGAGCAACTAAAAAGTAATCCATATCTATTAATCTATTTCCTTTCTGGACATTTGAATTTACATAACATACAATAATTTTAACCATCATTCTTTTAATCTAATCTAACTTTATTGAATTACTCATTAAATTAAAAATTTTGGGCTACATTTCATGTAAAAAATCTTCTCTATGCTAAGAGTAATAAGTTAAAAACTGCAATAACTTTTAGCTAAATTTCATTGCTGGGTTTTAATTAAAGAAAATATATTTCATCTTCTCTCTGCAACAATTCTATATTCTAAACTTCATGATAGATTTAATAATTGGTAAAATTTATTTTTTCAGAATTGTCGGGAGGTATTTAACAAGATCAAGAATCACAATAACATTCTCCACACACTCAAATGTGCTTTGATAACTAGTCATGAGGCCTTACATTCTGAAGCAATAGAACTCCTGAAGACAGTAGAGGTAATGTACCTTTTTATTCTTATATGTAATAAATTTTCTCATTTGTTATTAGACTTGTTTTTTATTTTATGGAGTACATGTTTCACCTATCATATTTTATCCTCCTATTTCAGTTATCTAAAAATTTTCTCACTGTACCTACTGATCATGAGAAAAATCTTAGTATATTTCTTAAATAGGGTTTTTAAAAGCTTCTTTAAAATGTATATATTTTGATGAATTAATTTTTATTTTTAGTTAAAAATACTTGCTTTCCTTTATATATATATTCTATAGTCTTTTAAAAACTGATCTAACGTTGTAATCATATCTATAAATTCACAGCTGAATGTTTCAAATTAAAACATGCCCAAGATTTATCATTATCTCAAAGTATGTAAATAATATCTATTCCTCTTCATAAGACAGTAAATTTTGCTCCAAATTAGAAGTTATATAGCAAATTGTATGAATTAAAATAACAGCTTTTTTAAAATTTATCTAATATAAGTTTGAATTTATAAGCATGACCCCTCATATATATAGAATATCACCATGAATTAGCTTGACAATTTTTCATTTTTGAACTTTGCTTATTCAATCTAAATAAGCTACTTTTATGATTCCTTTTAAATACATTTTTTCAAAAGATAGTTTAATTTTATTGACATGATTTTCAGGCATTAATATTGTTTTGCGAGTTTTGTATTGCCCTAATTGTTTGTGAATTTAATAGACATTTTAAAAACATTGTTAGGCATAGATTATTGTTGCTGACGTTTTATAAAAAAATAAAATTAAAAGAGTAATTTTCAATTTAATTTAAATGAAAAATATAAACATGGTACCATGCCTTTTTCTGACATTTTACATTTGGAACAGAAAATGAAATACACCTGATGCATTTAGCAACAATAATGAGGATGTTTCTCTTTCTTTTTTTATACAAATTAAGGATATTTATAACTAAGAACTAATCTGTAATCATAGAAGGAAGAGTTTCTGGGCATAGGTGACATAGAGCACAAATGTTTGAATTTTGATATAATATATATATGTGCATACCGAAATAATTTTATCTAGATTTAAATAATTAAGCTATTTTGGGTGTACTTTGCAAGTGTAAGCATAAAGTTCCTATTCCAAAAAGTTGCATCCGATTCTTTGTCATGGTTATTAAGTTTCAGTTGATTCAGCTACCATTTCTAATTTTTTTGTTTTGTTTTTGATAAATTGGATCTAATTGAAGTTAATGTACTGAAATTGTAAAAAAAAATATTTGTGATAGGAAAAAAATGTTTATTGTAAATTCCAAGATGCATATTTAAGTTATTTTGTTTGAATGCGTATTAATGAATGACCTGCAATTATTGTGTGTGTGCATGAAGGACTTAATATTTATAAACAAATTAAATCAATGTACAAAAAAATTATTTAACACAGTTTTATTTAAATAAACATGAACACCATGCATTGAAATACATAAACAATCTCTAAGATTACATGTTTTTTGTTGAAAAAATTTTTATGCAATCATATAAATGAATAAAAACATATCACACACAGTTTGCTTTATAATATAATATTTTTTTTTGCTTATAAAAAACCCTTCTCTTAAAAAAATGTTAAATTCAATAGAAAAGAAGCCCAAAGCTCTGAAAACTGAAATCTTTGATAGTTGAATTAAGATATAAAATACTATTTAAAAGAGTAACTTAAAAATATATTCCTTTTCAAAACATTGTTACACAGAATAAAATTTAAAAAATTTACAATGAAACAGTGATATAGTAGACATTTATACATATGTTTTTGTTTAACATCTCAACTTGAGAAGATACCCACTCAAATTGTATTGATTTCTTTTTTAATTTAAAAAATAGAACTTGCTATTTCAGTAACCTTCCCATGGTAATAATTAAATAATTCTTTAGAGGAGTGCTTCAGTTCTTCAGAATTATATCTGAACAACATGTTTCAAGCTATTTTCAGGCTCTATCTTATATAAAAAAAATTAATTTGAAATCTTGAGTATTTATGAAAATGAACTTTGAATCAAGATATTTAGTATTAGTATCGATTCAGAAAAATCTTGAGGTTTTGGAATTATTGATTTCATAGCACTAGCTAATTTTAAATGTATATATTGGCTTGAATTTAAAATTTAATTAAAATTAGGGAATTTTCAATTATAAGGAAAGATTAGAAAATTTGTGAAACAAATGGCGGCTAAATTATAAGAAAAATAAATTTCCTACATTTCCCCCCCGAAAAATACAAACTCCATGTATTTTAATTACAATAAATATAATAATTTTATTTTATACCTCTTAAAAATATCACAGTAACAAACTCATGATTAAAAAGGGAAAAGAAATCTCATTGTTTCCATGGATAAATTGTCATTAGTTGATGGTACACTTTGAAGCAATTATTTTGTTTTTCAGAGCAAAGGGCTACTTTACATTGCTGACATTGAATGGTTGTCCGCTTTTGAATATGATTTAGACTGCACATTGTACATCTCCGTCTCGTGCTTCGAATAGGAATATGTAAATTCTTGTGTACTAGGAGTCCTGTTGCATTTTCTTCACCTGTAAGGGGGGTTAAATTTGGATCTTAGTCATTTTTGAAAAAAAAAATTACATCACTCAAGAAATAATTTGGAATGAATGTTTGGCACCATGGACAGTGAATGCAAAACTTATAAAACTAATTCTACAAAAAATAATATAAAACATAAAATTGTTTTTAACCCTTTGAGCAAAAAATATTTTATAGAAAATCTTCCCACAATCCCTAACCCCATAAAAAGTTTCAAAATTAATAAAATAAATGCCTTATGTGTGTATGCTCAAAGGTTTAAAAAACAAAGGAGGAAAATAAAAAATACATCTAATTAACTTAGACCTAAATTATCACTAACTAATAATGCTACTTAAACTAAATATAATTATCTTTTTAACAATCAATTTGCTTAGTACAAAAAAAAAATAAACATGCAATGTTTCCGTTTACCTAGAAAAAGTATAAAAAGAAAAAAAAAAACATTTTCATATGTAATTAAATAATCTGATGGAATGTTTTTTAAAATTTGTATAAATGCATTATTAATGGATTTTTCTTTTTCTCTTAGATAACTGATGGTAATTATGATTCTGAATTGTTAGATCTGATACTAAAACGCAGTTCGACTGCTCAAATTATATCGACTGGCCTCTATAAACCAGTGATAGAATTTTTATTACACTGTCAAGACGATAATGAACTAGAAGGCTACAAGATGGTGGATAGAGTGATCAAAGAACTTAGTGATGCAGGTTATAGTTTTGAAGCTGGTAGCCTTTCTCTTATTAAAAACTTTACACATTCAGGGCTTAGTACTTTCTCCTCTGCAATTAGAATTCTACAAGAGTAGCTATCAGCAACTGTGGTGATATACTGTAAAAAGAAAATTAAAAAAAGTTTTATATGAATATATTTATCTTTTACAAACATCAATGTATACAAATCTTAATTACAACACAGAAAGTGTGTGTGTGTTTAAATAAAAGTAATAAAACAGTAAAAGTTGTTTATAATTCATTGGAAAAAGAGTTGCATGGTAACTGCATGCAAATATTCACACTACAACATCACATTAAAGTTCAAAGAGTTTTTTTTCTTTCTTTCCTTCCAATAACAAGAAAGCTCGGATATTTGTTTTTAAGTTAACAAACCATAACATGACTGGCAAATAAAATTTCAATGACACAATTCACTTCTTATTGGAAGATAAGTAATAATAAGTATGCAATTAAATAAAGGACCTGATGTAACAATTATGTACAATATACTTTTAAATAAATATATCTTTTGCAACATATAGACAAAAAAGAAATGTTTAAATGACGGATCAATACCAAAAACAGGAACATCAATAATATCTTTGATTCAATATGTGAAATTAACTTTTTTAGACATACACACAACATCAAAGATTCACAAAGATACAATATACACTTATATTACTGTAATGGTTATAAGAGATCGTAAGATATACTTTTAAAATGTGACAGATACACTTAACAAGAAGCATAAGTCACCAAAGAAAGTTTTTCAAGAATTAAAATGTAACCACAAATGCATAAAACAATGCATTGCACAATGCAACTTCTCCAGGAAGTGGATCACAAATGGAATGATTTTAAAACTTAAATATCATGCAGAATATTAAAACTACATGTACAAACACACTAACACATTTATAAACATGCTTGACTGAAAACAGCCAATTTAAAGCGATTCAAATGCTTATTCCAAATATTATTCACAGATAGATCATTATATTTGGGAACAAATATTCACTGACTAGGAGACAATAAAATAATTCAAATATAACTTGTGCAAATGTGTGACAAGAATTCAACACCATATAGGATATCTTTGACAATAGTCAAAACACAGAAAATCTTTGGGAAATAAGGAATAGAATGAACAAACTAAACAGGCCTCAGATTTGTCCAAAATGAACACAGAGTAGTCATCTTCAAATCATACTGAAAAACTGAAATTATACTCATACATGCAGTAAATAAAAACTTAAAATAAATTAATTTTCATATTTTGCAAGCTTTTGGATGAAATTGATATAAATAATAATTCAATAATCCAGTTTAAAATATTTATAATGTTGAAAATAACACATTTACAATAAACAAGTGATAAAAATGATCATTTTCTAAAAAGGAAACTCCATAAAATATTTTTATGGGCGGGGGGATAGAATCTTATGAAAAAACTTTAGTGTAGGTAATAACAATTACATAACTGATAATGGTGGTTATTATAAGAAAAAAATGGGATATTCATATACAGTTTATAAATAAAATTATATTGCTTACTAATATAAAATTATTATTTTAAAAGAAAAACTCTACATAGATGTTTGCACATTTTCAATCAAACATTGATTCAAAGTTCACAAAGAATCAACCACTGAAAAAGAATTGGAAAAAATTTAGTCAATAGCAAATAAATGAACACGATGGAAGAGAGAAACCAAATATCTTTTTTAAAAAAAACCTTTACTCTGGCAAAAATGTCAGCAAAAGAGAGACAATGGAATAACCAAGCACCACACAGGCCATTTTGACCATACGGTCTTTCCCGGTACTGAGCTCTTTAGGCAAAATCTCGATGACAGTGATGTACAAGAAAGTACCAGTTGCCAGACCTTGCAAAATGCCACTAGTGATGGCCAGAGCAACGCCTTCTACAAAGTCAATAACCAGCACACCAATAACAATGCCGATTGGTGAAGCTAAGGAAAAGAAAAAGTTGCTTTTGATGACATTGATATTACGGAGACTGCTGTGGGTAAGGTTAAGACCAAGAGTAAATGCAATGATGCATTTGTGGATGAGGACAGCAACCAGGATGCGGATATTGCTCTGAATCGAAGTTTGGAGACCAATGGCAAGACCTTCAAAAATTGAATGGAGAGAGAGAGCAAAGACCAGGAGTAAGGAGCGGAAAATAGAGCTGGAAGAGCGATTCTGGATGTATGTGACTTCCTCATCGCAGGCTTCGGGAGTTACGCCAATGGAGCCGTATTGTGTAGTTGGATAGTAAGTGTTGTTCTCCTGGAATGTTGAGTCATTGATGGATTGTTCCTGGGTCTGGACCAGAAATTCTTCCTCATCATCATCATCCTCGTCTTGTTCTCGGCAGTTTAGAATGATCTAGGAAAAATGATATTTGATTTTGCTTAATGAGTATTAATGTAATAAAAATTATTAAATGATCTACAACAGTGATTCTTAAACCTTCAATCGCCATAGACCCCCCCCCCTCCCTTTAAGTATCAGCCTGACATCGTGGACCCCCAATATTTTAAACACCCTGATTCCCAATATGTGGCTGAGTAATTTAAAGTTACCACAATAATCATAAGACTGCCTCTGCTACTTATATAGACTTTTTTAATGCTTCTTTTTTTTCTCTTGAAGAAAACAATAACCTAATTAAAAATATTACAAAATACTAATTTAAAATTAATAAATAATGTACATAATTGTCAGAATTAAAATTTTTAATGAGAAGGATGGTGTTGCATTTCTTTTACAAGTGCTGTTATATCAGCTGCAATATTTAAAATCTGCAGTCTCAATTCCAGTTCTAGGATTTCTAAATGGTTTCTGTACTTATTTTAAGATAAAGAAGAAATTCACATCAAACAAGAGACCTTCGTGGGCCCCCTTGAAAGGTGCTGGGGGTCTGTGGGCTGCAGTTTAAGAACCCCTGATCTATAATATCAGTTAATTTCAGTTATGTAAGGGATGAATAACATTTTCTTAGAAGAGAAAAAAGTTGAACTAAGGTATTTGTTACCTAATATTGCCATACTTAAAAACTGAAAGGCATACTTCTAAATATAGTATAAATTTTTAATTTTCTTTAATAAAACAAAACGCTTCAGATAATAGTGAAGTAGAAAAGTTGTCAATGATTCAAACATTATTTAAAGAAAATTGTCGAATTAGAAAAAAATAATAATTCATATAATTTATCAATATTTAATCATGATCATGCAATTAAATAATACAAAAAATTTGTTAGAATTTTATTTTTTTTTAATTTAAAAAATATTTTTTTATCATTAAGACAAATTTATACAATATTCATAAATTATACAAAAACTACAGAATACAAAAAGAACTAAAAAAGAATTTTTTTTCTTGATAATTATTTTACTTATATTTACTAAGTTTTATACATAATTATAAAATGTCAAGAATTTTTTTTATTACAAACGTTAATATAAGAATTTTTTTTTTTGTACATCTTTTCCTGATTTATTTTTTTAAATTAAAGTAAAAGTTAACTTTTTTTTAGATTTCTATGCTTAAGTAATTGCCTTATAATATAGTCTAGGTAAAAAACTTGCATTTAAACTAAAAAATTTATATTTTATTAATCATAATTCTTTACACTGAATAACTTAAATTTTTCATCTAATACATAGTTAATGTGCATTAATATTTCATAATTTGCAAAATGTGCGTAATATTGAGCCAAATTCATAATTATATTTAATGAAATTATTTCAATCAAATTCAAAATTAATAAATTGAAACACCAAAATATTTTTATAGTATATATAGAAATTACAGTAAAAAAAATAATCTCATTACAAAAAGACTAAGCCAAATAACTTTTCTAATGTAATTTTGAAAATAAGACTATATAGCAAATTCAAGTATATCATCCTTTTATAATTTATCTTCATTAAATAGTTTGAACTAAGTTATGAAATGCTAATACCAGAGGTAGGGAATTCTTCCACCATACGAGGCTACATTTTAAATAGGCAGAAAAAAGCAAGTTGTATTAATTTTTATATTGTTTTAACATACACATATAAATATTTAAATTTCAAATAAAAAAATCTTTGATTAAATACTATAATAAATAAAGTATTATTAATACATATAAATATCACACTTAAATTTATTACATTATAAAGAAATATCATAGAAAAATTATGATATGAATCGCTAAAATTTGACATACCAAAAACCCTCCAAAAATTATTTTACAATCTGATGAAATATTTAAGCTAGTAGGATACTTGCATTTTTACTTTAGTTGAATATTTAGATTTTTCTATAATGCATAGCCTTACTTGATCCTATAAAGTAGCATGTGTAAAATGTTCTTAAATTAGTTTTAATTTTTGTCAAGAGAGAAAATGTCAACTTGCAGAAGAAAATACTTTGAAAGCAGGCAATGAAAGGGTGTGCATGCTTTCATAGGCACTATGTGTTCTTTCATTTGAAATGTAAAATTGGTTATCATCACAAGTCTGTTTTATTTTATATATTTTAAAATTGTCCTTGTCAAAATTAGGAAAATAAAGAAATACAAGATCTAGCTTTTATGAAGGCAGTTCATTTCCCACCTATGGTTTATACACACAACAAGTTCAAAAAGTGATACATTCAGAGTTAAATCACTAAGTAGAAGAAATGTTTTTACATTGATTTTTATAACTAGGTTACATATATATGTAATAAAATTATATTTACTTTACATTCGAATCTTATTCATTTATAATAACTAAATCAGAATTATGAATACCCTATTTCAAAAATATTAGTATTATTTCAATTATTACAGTCTTTTTCATTTAGTATTAAAACCTAAATTATGACAGATTTATTTGTGATTCCTTATTAAAAGGATTAGACCTTGAATTTCTGACAGATTCATAAGCGAATCCTAGTAAAAGAATATCTTAACAGCTTTCACATGCTTCACTGAGCAGTTGAAACTTCCCTTAAAACAATGACTACAGTTTCCCTTCACTTGAACACATACATATATTTTTCTATAACATTTTCCCCCATTTTAAATAGCTTATTTAAAAGTAAAAACCAATTATTTCTCTATCTTGACCCTGATTAATTCCTTCATATTTGAGCATAGAAGATGTACAATTTTCTACTCCAATTTTTAAATAAAAGATGATATCAATATTCTGATTTTTAATTACCACGACTACAATTTAAAAAATGAATACCACTCATCATTACATTACATTTATATATATAGGGAGAGAAACACTGCTTTCAATACAAATAATTTTATAATTGTATTTATAAATAATCACATGTTAAGAATAAAATTACTTAATAAGTTATAACATTTTATAAGAAATAATATTAAAATAAAATACAGTTTTAAATATTTATAAAAAATAATTATCTACATAATATACCATAGTCTTAAGTCAAAAGCATAAATACACAACACATTTTCCAAATTTTTAAAAGAAATTTAATTTTAGGGAAAAAGTATTTTAACTAAAATGTAACCTGTAATCAAAATTCCAAAATTAAATAATATTTTTAAAGTAATGAATATCAGTAAAACATTACATTTAGAGTGGTTTGCATAATTTTTTTAAACATTATCATGAAGGACAGAGATATATTACAAAATATCTATATAAAAACTATTTGAGCTCTCAATAATTAGAATAAGTAACACATTAAATATGTCAAATTTTCTTGAATAAAAAAAATTTAATATTTTTCCAGGTTTTCTTAAAGTTATTGTAGTACAAATAAATTATATAGTTAAAAAAAAAAATAGTATTACAAAAAATATTATTTTGGAATTACAGTAAACTATTCAAAATTATAAACTTTTAATTTTTTTCTAAGAAATGTATATGGATTAATATTATTTGAAAACAAGTTCAAATTTCAGATATGACTAATTATTCTAATTAAAAAGAAAAAAAACATGTAAATCAAATAAGCTATGTTTTATCATAAGTAAGAAAACAACACATTTAATGTCACTGTTTACTTTAATCAGAATCTTTTGCCAACTTTAAGAAAAGCATCGTTTAGCAAAATGTTACTTTTTTGCAATTCAAAATCATCTATTTTATAATTATTTATTTTACATAAAATACAAATAATTATTTATTTTACATAAAATACAAATAATTATTTATTTTACATAAAATACAAATAATTATTTATTTTAAAATAACAAATATTTTTTTTTCATTAAGATATTTTTCAAAATGAAAAATACATATAAATTCAAATTTATCAATAAGATACTAAAAATAAACGATAAATTAAAAGAAAATTACCTGCTCGATGATCAAAATGGCGAGAAATCCAAATCCAAACAAGAATTCGGAGACGGGATAGTTTGGAACGATGTTGAGTTCTTTAAAAATGAGATCCATTTCTTGCTGTACATCAGGAAACAGGTGTAAGAGACAAGTACCCAAAAAGACCCCACCACCAAAGCAATTGAAATAGCTGATTCCACGGAAATTATCCTGCCTAAGATTATCATCAAGCATTTCATATTTCTTGAACCAGAAAACTGGTAGCATCGTGAAAAGGAATGTTATTAATAACAATCCAAAAGCAGAAAGGAGTTTTACGTATTCCAACTCCATCCTGACTTTTTTTACACTTTGAGAATCAAAGTGTAGAAGTATATGAAGAAATTGAATAAGGGTTTCGTAATCCGTGGAAAAAATTGTGTATTAGACAACGATTAACAGAAGTCCATAAGAGGAATCAAGACTGATCAACAGCTTGCAACGAAAACAAACATGTCCGTAGTTTTGGCTACCTACAGATCCAGATGTCTTGTGTCCGGAATGAATTCGATACAGCAACTAATAAATATCAAAGAAATAGAAAGTCTTGTGATGCTGAATCACAAAAATGAAAGACAATCTAGAAAAACACGTTAATCACTCCTCAGTTCAATTGGGGAATGCAGAAATCAGATCAAAATAAAAACAAATCTATAGACTTAGTACGACGACACCGTCTTTACTTCACCTCAGTTTGTGATCTGCGCATCAAGGCTTAAAAATAGGTCCTACTCCCGGATACCTACTGATGATGTCAGATGTTGCTAAGTAACAGCAATCGTCATTTTGGGATGCATGTATCATGGAATGCAAGTTGTCATGGAAACTCAACTGACCCTGGAATCTTGTTGCATCCCTTGATTGCATCCCGGACCAACGCCAGTAGTCTATTGCGCAGCTTTGACGCAGTGTTACTGCAAAAAAAATGTTAAATGCAAAAAGAATCACAAGTTTGAAATTTTGAAAAGAATTGATTGCAAAGGAAAAATGAGAAATGCAAAGTAAATAGAAAGCCATTTTTCAACCAGGTTGTTGACTGGACTGTCCTGAATCCTCGAAAAATTGCGTAATAAGACAGACGTTTGCGCATGCGTATAATCATCTCTGTTTCTGAAATAGGTGTTAGGTAAAATAGTATGACTCAGGAAGAAAATAAGATTTTGTCGAAGATTAATTGGTGATTGAAATTTTTAAAAATTGTTCGTTTTACTGTGCATATATTCAGAAATTGAAATGTCATTTTTGTTAAGATAAATTGTCTAAGATAATTTTTTTTAAATAACAAGAAGTTTAGAATAATTTATACATGATAGGGAAAAAAATTAATGTAATATTCTTTTATTAAAAAAAATTATCGTTTCTTGTGTTTTTTTTTTTTTTTTTGTTACAAGGGTAGATAATGAATAGAAAATTTGATGATCAAATTCATTCTAGTGTTGTGAAAGATATATTTTTTGGAACGCGTGGAAGAAGTACAGAAGTGCCATTTTTCTTTATGATGGAAGCAAATTATTTATAACAGTAAAAAAAAAAGGTAATAAAACCACTAAAGAATTTTTTTATATATGAAGAGACATTTTATTTTTGAATAAAAAATTAAGATAAACTATATTTATGTTTTATTCATACTATTTAAGGATTTATAAGAAGGTGTAATTTTTCGAAATGATCTTAAGAAATTTTCTCTCGATGTCAAGTTTTTTAAAAATAAATATGCATTTTTTTTGTAAACCAAGTCGAGAAAAATGCTTAGATATCCATGCTCTATTATCTATCATATTGATAACCTTTTTGTTTATTTATTTTTCATGATTCTCTTTATCTTTTGCTGCCGCTAAAATTTTTCTGATGTATGATAAATTGTTAGTAGAAAATTACATGTATTAAAAAAAATTTTCGATTTAGACAAAATTAAATTTTTATTTTTATTTTTCTTGTATATTTTATAAATATTTTTGGGAAAGTTTGTCTAATTTTTACAATAACCAGTTTAATAAAATGGCAAGAATTACAAATGTGAATTCAACAGTGAATGTGTAAGTCACAATTAAAAGTATTATCTGAAACTCATTATGATGCTTAATTAAATCACGTAGAATAAATTAACTCTTAACTATCTCAAGTTTAATACTCAACTTAATTTGCATGATTTCATTCAATATTTAAGTCTTTAAATTAAATTAATTAAAACAATTGAGCTTTAATAAGATAATTTAATAATAAAATGCAAAAATTAGTCAACTTTTTTGCAAAAATTAGTCAACAAAATTAGTCAAGTTCAACTTTTAGGGAAATTTTCATAAAATCTCTCTACTAAAGATTCATATTCAGAATTTTTTATGGGTATTTTGTAGACTTCTTTAAAAACTTTAACCAGAATCATTAATCCTAGAATCATAGTAATTTTTTTTAAAAAAAAGATAAACTGTATGTAATTATGCAATGCACTTTTGAAAAATATGAATTTTTAAATTCATTTTAAACTATCAAATGCTCTTTAAAGCAATAAAATGACAACGCCTTGACAAAAAAAGTGTACTTGCATACATTTAATAAACGTGCTTCATAATCATTAAATGAGAAAATTTAAAGTAAATGTGTTCCGTATAAAGCAGTGTGATTTTGTTAAAAACTTACCTAAAACTAAACTATGCAAGATACATAGCTTAAACCAGGGGTATTTATAAATCAACTTTTTTACTTGCCGGACCGCATACATATGACAAGTATTTCCTGCGGGCCGCAGCATGAAGATAATGGGAAAAAATAATATAAGCAGCATTGAACAAAACAAAACTGATCTAAATATTAAAACTCTTATTTTCGTCTTTTATTTTAATATTACAATGTAACCCTTCTATAAAACACACACACAAGTACTTTTATGCATTTTTTACTGCGTTATGAGGTATTTTCGATTACCTTTTATCCATGACCAAGCCTCTTGTTTATATTCTACTATCAAAAAAGCAAATTGATAGAAAAATTGATGCATTTAATTGTTTTATTGATAGAATTTCTAACAAAATTTTTGGTACATTGTTCTTAAATAATTGAATTTGCTAGTGCCATGGGCCATAACCGGGCCATTTATAAAAGGCCGGTGGGCCACATGTGGCCCACGAGCCGTAGATTGAGTATCACTAGCTTAAACTATTATCTGTTATTGTACCTTAGAGCCTTCATTTTTTGTCTCTTTTTGATCCTGTGGTCTCTATTGTTTTATTCTTAAGGGTACCAGCACATGCTCGAAAGAGTAAAATGTCAAAAATAAGACTCTTTATGGGACAATACCTTTAAAAATTTCCAATAGAGCTTAGATTTTTTTTTTTTTTTTTTGTAATCTTAATAAAGATATTTTAATCATTCTGTAAAAATAAAAAAATAATTTTCAGTTAAAAAACTTTTTTTTCCTGTTTCATTTAAGTTGGACATAACTTTTGAGATCTCATAATGCACGCTTTGTTTAGGTATCATTTTTTAAAAAAGTTTCTTTTAAATATGTAAAATATTTTTTGCACCTATATAAAAGAACTAGCTGATATACCCGTTCTTCGCATGGCTGAATTTAAAAATTAAACAATACAGGTTGAAGGATAAAGAAGTTTTTAATGAGTTAATTTTACGTGAATTGCAAATGTAACAAACAAAAAAAAAAGCTTTTTGCGTATCTTAGCTGAATAACAACAAAAAAAAAACATATTTGTTAAATTTTAAGACTGTAGATCTAACAGCTGATAAAAAGGATTTTTTAAAATTTATAACGCCCCGTAACTCTTGTTTGTCCGATTTTTGAAAACACCTCCCTAAGCTGATCTCTGCTCAGCAAAAGTAACACATTGTTACAAATTTTGTGCAATGAAAGCTTAAAATAGAATAAATAATTTATAACTGGATGTGTAATACCTTAATATTACTTTTTGTTGTATTTATTTTATGTTAAAATTGTAATATTCGCAAGCAACGCCGTTCCTTACATTATAATGGCGATTCAATGGAAACAGCGAAATGTTGGTGATAGAGCCAAGTTGACATCATTTTTGGTGACCCTGTTGGCAACTTGGTGATGGATTGAACGGTGCAAAAGTAGATATGCTATAGCACCACCTGGTGGGGAACTACAACAAAAAGAATTGCACAAAAATCTTTTCCAAAAAAGAATACATATATTTGCCAATTTTCATAGTGATCGGTTGATAATAAAATCATAAAAAAAAAACGTGCATTGAAATAAATAATCAATTTTCATTGCAATGGTTCACTATTTTGGCGATAATGGCTTACACATAAAAGATAGATCTATGCTGTTGTGAGCTTTTTTTACGTGATTATATACGTATATATAACTCTAACGTTTTTTACAGCGCAGGCCGGAATAGCTTGCAGATGTCAGAATTTTTTCCTACTTACTTGACATTTATCGTTATATTTTGGACACTTCACACGATATCCTTATAAATTGTAGCCTAAGTGTTATTCTGATGTATAAGCTATATTATTGTAAAGTTTCATTAAAATCCATTCAGTTGTTTTTGCGTGAGAGTAACAAACATCCATACATTCAAACTTTTGCGCTTATAATATTAGTAAGGATACACAAAATCTAGTAAACCTATTTTCTTAGTAAAATATTATGATAGTTTCATTAAAAAAAATTATAAAACTTTTAATTTTGAAAATTTTTATTTGTTACCTCTTTTTAACGCATAAAACTATTTTTTAAAAAACTATATACTAGTTCGACTTAAAATAAAACAGTTTCACTATATGTACAGGTATCCTGTACATATAAGTGTATCCTATAAAAAATTTAGAACCATATTTATAGTTCAATAGTTGTTTTTTTTTTAAGAATACCTAAAAACACAAAGAACATGTTTACATGTTTGTCAATTACTTTTTTTTTATATTTTAAGGTTATTTTATCAACAAACATATAAGTTTTATACATTTTAGATTCAGAAAAATATACATTTTTAATACTAAAATTTAACAATCGATTTTTCGAATGCGTATGATGTACTGGTTCTTTTAATATCATACTCAGCTTTCCGGATTCTGGTTTTGTCAGCAGCAAGAATGACCTTTGATGAATAAAATTCGGGTTTTTTTACCCAAATTTGACAGAACCGGGCATTTTTTTTATATGCTTCCATCTTTAAAAGCAGCAATAATTTCATGTGTGTACCTGTTTCCACCAAAGTTTGATATTCAACAAAAACCCTTTTAAGGATTTGTAACCGCACAGCAATCAACATTAAAACATTATTATAATTTTTAGTTCCATTTGTAAAATATTTAATTCTATTTAAATTTCTTTTCTTCATTTGGAACCAGTTTTTAGCTGACTATTATTTATATTATAGAGAGTAGTTATGAATATAGCTGAAAATTCTCTTCTATATTATGAGTATTATCGTCTGCTTTAATTCAACATATAGTTCATGTAACTCTAATTTATTTACTATTTTATAATCGTCTGTTGTTAAAGTTATGTTGCTTAATTTGGAGTCTTTTGTAGTTATTTTAAATGTGTGATTACACCAGCAAATTTCTTCATGCATGGAAATATTTCAGCTGACAAAGATTTGTAAATATCAATGTCATAGCATTAAACATTTCCTTCGCACAGTTATTTGACTGCAAGTCAATAATTTCAAGTTGTAGCACCTCAGGTACCGTGTCAATATATGCAGGAATGAGATAACAGAGCGAATTGAATTTAGGCTCAATTTTCTAACAATCTTGAAATCCTCTTGTAACCTCGTCCTCTAAACTCTGCAGATGATCTCCTAATAGAAATATTTTCAGGTACTTTGTTTTTTTAATAAAGGAGTTCTGTTTTCGCATAGTGAAAAAGTGAAGAAGAATCTTTGATGGAGCAAGGGAAGGAAAACTCGGTTCGAAGCGGATTTTCTGATTGGCGGGACGCTGGTGGCCACCTCTGGTTTAGACTTGAGGTGGCGCGTTTTTATCCTGATAGGATAGAACCCGGGACATTTGGGTCTGAAGCCGAGTAACTTAACCCCTACACCAAAATGATCACCATGGTGCGGAGGTTGTTACTGGCTTATATAGATTATATCACTACACACTCCCCTAAGTAGTATATAAATGGGGGTTCAACGTAGTGGTGGTGGTGGTGATTGTGATAAGGTGGTGGTGGTAGAGATAAGGTTGTGGTGGTTGTGATAAGGTTGTGGTGGTTGTGATAAGGTTGTGGTGGTAGAGATAAGATTGTGGTGGTAGAGATAAGGTGGTGGTGGTAGAGATAAGGTGGTGGTGGTTGTGATAAGGTTGTCGTGGTAGAGATAAGATTGGGGTGGTAGAGATAAGGTTGTGGTGGTAGAGATAAGGTTGTGGTGGACGCAGTAGATAAGGGGGCGATGGATGTTATTGACAGATTATTTCTTTTTTGGGTTTAAGAATACTTTAATGATGTGTGATCATTGACAATAAGATAAAATGTGCGCGACTTTTGTTATATTAAAATAAATTCATTGAAAGAGATAAAGATTCATTTGAATGTTAGGGGGATTCTGCATATTGATAACAGGGAATGGAGTAGATAGGGGAAGGAAGTATTTAAAGAACTTACCCATTCACTGACCTGAAGAACTATAAAAAAGACATTCATTTATTAAGTATGCATAAAAATGATTTTTTTTAAAATTTTTAGGATTGAGCCCACCATCCACCCGGCATTGCGCCGCCTCAATCCAATTTTTTTTAATTCCAATCGCCTTTCGTAATATTTTTAGAGTGTACAATATTTGCTTTTCTTTCTTTTCTTTTTGAGTTTTACTTAGTAATATTTGAATATTTCAGCAAATAAATTCATTAGGTTTATTTATAATAGTATAAAATTCACGTTACTTTTTGCAACTTCTTAATAGACAATCATTTAATAATTACATATAAAACGTTATTTTTTAATATTAGGATTGAGCCCACCATCCACCCGACATTGTTTAAATGTCGCCTCAATCCAGTTTTACTCTTTTGGGTCTGTTAATTATTTACAGCTTCATATTGCTTTTCAAATTAAATTGGGTTTTCATTAATTTTGTAATGTCCGTAGGCAAACGTTCCAATGTTATCATCTAAAATATACCTTTTATCATCGAATGATGACAAAGCAGTTTTATTTTGTCTTACAGTATAAATGTCGTGGTTTTCACTTTTAATGAGAATCATATCTTCTTTCGTGCTTTTGTTTTCTTTTAAACATTGAAGATAATTGGAATGTTTTAATTTTTGTTGAATGACTACTTTGGATACTCCTTTTGCAGTCTTCTTTTCGGAATCTGGAGTTAGCATGGAATACATTTTAGCTGGAAGACCAACAAACTCAATAATAGGCTTTGAATTCATTTCATCCTTAAAACAACCAATTCGTTTTTTGTTTTTTTCACTATATAATGCGTGATCCTGTGGATAGTCAGAGGTGTCATATATGCTTAAATTTTCTCCCATATCTTTAGAGATATCTTCTGTTTCAATTTCATACGTTAAGGAATCTGTATCGGTGAACAGAAGATTTGCTTTATCCATGTATCGCTTTTTTATGTGATTATAATGAAAGTTATACATTAAAACTTTACTTAGCTCCAAAATAACAAATCCTATGTATATAGGACGATTAAGGGTTATACAGGATTTTAATTTTTCTAAAGCTACTAAACTCTCTGTAATAATTTTGAAACGTTTGAAAAAGAGGAGCTGCAACTAACTTTTTGGCTTGTTTTTCAGAAATGACTAATTGTACATTTGAATGTTTTCTAACATTCTCCATTGTTTTACCATACACTGAGTTATTTAACAATTTGAAAAAATCTTTCTCAAATGAAGAAGAGGCTAATTTTCTTTGATTGGTATTAAACTCAATGTAGGGTTTTAACCAAGGTTTTTGTTTGAAACTTAAAACTTTGTGAACTTTTGTTAATTTTAATCCTAAAGATAGGTATAGTTGTAAATTTTTATAGTATACGATATAAATATTCTTATTCATCAAATTTGGTACTAATTTTTCCCTTTCATGAAAGTTTTCAAAATCGAATGTTTGTAAAATATTTCTTGAAGTGGGTGAAATCATATGCTTTTTAATCAACAATTTTTCGGGTGCCAAGGGATAGTCACTATGTAAATTATGAAGCTCTGTAGGATATTCGAGGTCTACTTCAAAAACATAACCAACTTCGCTATTTTCATGTATTGATAAAATTTGCTCTGTATTAAATGTATGAGGAGAAATTCACTTAAAATCACCATAGCGTAAGGCTTGTGACAATGCCCAGCCATATAAATTATTTGCATCTAAATAAATAATATATTTAGATGGACTTGAAGGATTGTAATTGTCTAAATGCCTGTTATTAGCTCTAGCATACCTTTTGCATATCATTGAAATTCCCCCACACGAATACCTTTTTCAATAAATAAATGCATGTCAATGCTTGTGAACAATTCTAAAGGTTGCCGACTCATTTTTAAGCAAGCCTGCCATGCAAGAGATGGTGATGTAATGAGGTGTGCAGGATCCAACTCATAATTTTTAAGGCATATTTTTCGGAAATTTTCAAATACATCAGCCAATAGTAAAACATCACTAGCTACATACAGGTCATGATATTCACCTAGAGATTTAATTTTTAAGGTGGACCACACATTTTTAGCATGTTCGTAATCTTCCTCACTCACATGCTCTCCAGATAATGTGCTGTAAAACGCAGAAGCAGGAGGTATGGCAATCTCTGAAAACTTTTGGAAGTTATCTACGTATTCATACGGATAAATACCTTTTCGTAGAAGAAGATGAATTTTATCTAGGGATACATTTTGTTTTAAAATGTTGAAGTCGCTATCTTTTAAATTCTGAACTAACTTTTGTAATGAAGTTGGTAAGAACTGAAAGCTATCTATGAATTGCAAAGATACTGTAACATTATTTTCTTTAATATTTTTTCTCATGGAAAAAGTGATGTATTTCTCCATATTATTAGAAAGAATGTTAAACTCATGGTCTTTAAAATTCCCCAAGCATTTGATAATGTGATGTGCATCATAATTTTTAAGGTTATGAAACACAACGGGTATCATTTTTCACATTTTATATTTTAAATTACAATAATTATGAGCTGCTCCTCTATAACGCCCACTCAAATGACAATGGTCTCTAACTTTATCATTCTCGAGGAGATGTTTACAGAGATAGCATCGCGTTTCGGAATTAAATTGTTCTTCTTCTTCAGGTGAAAGATTCATTGGCATAATAGTGGTTAACATTGGAGTAATTTGATCAAATTATTAATGAAATGAGTGGCAGCATCGGGTCCTCGATAAACAGTGATCGGCTTCAACATTTTTCCATTAGCATCAATTACAACGTATGCGTAACCACAGGGTTCATGCCTGGCTATTTTTTCTGTATATGCACTTTGGTTCGCAGGTTGTACAGAGTGATAAGGAATTATAATTGATTCAAAGTCTGCGTATATTATGAAAGGAACTTTTCGAGGTTGATAGGTGATTTGAGCAAACACAAAAGCACAGCTCATATATGTTATCGATGTTTACACCGATTTTGTCGGGAAGACTTGTTACAAGAGCATCTAAATTATTGTAAAAATGTAAGCCCACAAAAAATTAAAATGCCTTCACCAGATAGGAATGTACTACAGTTTCAGAAAATCGAATTTCAACACAAAGTTCCTTTCATAATATACGTAGACTTTGAATCAATTATAATTCCTTATCACTCTGTACAACCTACGAACCTACGGCAAATTTCCAGTGTAGGAACCGATGCATAAAAAGTACAGGCATTATGAGCTTGATTAATTAGAAGTTAGCTTATTAGTGTGCGACGTAGTTATATTTGAGCGTATTTAAGCTGTCTTAGATTCAGTTAAGGGTCCGTAGTAGTATCCCCGTGTTATAGAATCTCATCTCCGTGCTCTACTATTTGATCACCTATCTTAATTAGATTGTTATTGTGTCTGATTGATATTTTGGTAACAATAAATTAATTAGATTGAAATCATGTCTGATGATCATTCAGTTTCTCCCACACACCTAGCCGGGTTTACAGGTAGACAAGGGGTTTCAGAGTCAACCAGGAACCGACAGGTATTACATACTTGCGACAATTTTTTTTAAAAAAATGGAGATATAGGGATTTTTTTATGATTTTTAGATTTGTTTAGTATATTTTAAGAAAAATATGCTAAAATGAAGAAGCGAAAACGAAATATTATTACTAAAATTACGACGGAACTATATGCGGCTCTACTAACTTCTTGGAGATTCTTTAAGGGAAATTATTATTTCAACCAATTTTCACCGAAGGTAAGAAAACGTGATTATATGCAAATGAAGTTTATTATATAAATTCTGTATTCGCGAGTTTAGAGAGTTAGTGAAGTGAGAATCTAAGATTGTTGAAGTGAGAATTGAAGATAACCAAAGTGAGGATCGCTGGGATGCGTGGTGTTAAAAAAAAAAGCCTACCTTTAGTGTACAAGGCCTCCTCTAGAGGATTTTTGAAGTACAAGAGTTCAGGTACTGTGCTCTTTATTTAAATAGAAGTTAGAGAGTATATATATATATATATAAATTATATTAGTCGCGTCCGAGTTAGAAACGAGATTGTATAAGTAAACGTAGAAATTAGTTGAGTGTCTGTAAATATTATCCCCATGCTAACTGGTCTCACCTTCGCGCTCTAGTAATTGATCGAAACTATCTTAATTGGATTATTATTGTGTCTGTGTTGAATATTGTGACAATCCATCAGTTTTAGTGAATCATGTCGTCTGATCAATTAGTTCCTCCCACACATCTAGCCGGTTCCGAGAGTAGACAAGGGGGATTCGAGGGAAGTAGGAATAGTCCCTCGCTACAAAATGGGAAAAAATGGGTAAAAATTTACAAAAAATAACATAAACGGGGTTCATTCTATACCAAAAGTTTATGAACAAATTTTCAATTCTGATGTGTTGCTATGTTATTCATTTTTAAAATGACCTTCAGGATAAGAGATATTTTAATTTTTACAAAAACTAGAGCACTTTATCTTATTTATTACATGAAATTGCTTAAGAAAACAGTGATTATATTCACATAAGGGACTGTAAATTTTGTAATAAAACAGTGATTGATAAATCTGAAGGTTAAAACACTTCTACCGTTATACAAAACATACACAAAAAATTTCAGTTAATTATTGTCAAAACTTTTTTAGAAATCGCTGTCCGCGTTTGAACCTTTTCAAAAAAAAAAAAAAAAAAAAAAAAAAACCGCATTTTGAGTAAAACGCGTTTTAAGTATAACATTTTGCTTAAAGTAATGGAATCTACTTTTACTAAAACACTTGTAGTGTTTGTTCTAGTGAACGAAAAATAATAAACTTGGTATTTTTATGAAGTTAATAAGATGACCTATAAAATAAAATCACAAAAAAATTGTCAATTTTCGGCAAAATTCACAATTTTAGGGGAGTCGGATACCTTAATTGTCTTGTTTCATTTACAAATTGGCTTTTCTATCTCAAAAATTTGCCAACTCCTTTCCCAAGGTCCCTAAATTTTAGGTTTTTTGAAAGCCCTGAAACTAATTCTAGTTGTAATTAAAATTATTTATCCCTGGAAGTAAACATTTTTATCAAACTAGGCAGACAAAATATTATGAATTAAAGATAATACTAATTTTTTGTGTCGACAAAAATACGATGCGGAAAAATATTTCAACTTTATCTTGCCGTATCTTGGCTGTTGCAAAAACAACTACTCACGCGCTGCGTTATTTTTGGAGAAAAAAACGAAGAAACAAACAAAAAAATGTGATAGAGATGCTTTAATCTGGTTTCACTTCATTCTTAAGCTAACTAAACGGTTGACTTAAAATCAAGAATCCGTGAAAGTCCTTATCTTGTCCACATTTTTCATCGCTATACTTCAGGGTGGGGAAAAACAACTCGTATTTTATCAAGTAACATTTTAAACCAGCGTTTTTGTTAATCATTAATTTATTGTTAAGGCACCGAACACGTTAAAATGACCAAATTGGGTCAAAGCACATATTTTTTGTTTTTTCATTTTATTGGATAGATCTATCTTTTGGCTTTACAAAACATACTTTGTTTTGTTTCTACGTTACCTTGAGGCCAAGTTAGAATCAATTTTATAAAATTAGAAAAACGGAAGTGGGTCTTTAATCTACCAGAAATGGGCATTTAAATTATTCGCAATCTATCATGACGAGTCTGGGATGATTTAAAATATTATAAATGTATTTCTGTGTAACTCTCGTAACTTGATATTAATATTTATCCACAGAATATACTAAAATATTTCTTATTCGATTACGAAAAATTTTGAATTTTAATAAAACGCTAAAATTCGAGTATATTTTCTAGATAAATGCATCTAATTTGTTTCAGTTATACATTTATTGACGTAAGTTTATTACTTTTTTCTCTAATGGCTTTTGAAGTTTTTCAAAAATATTGCTAAAATTTCCCTTATAAATAAAACTTTTGTAAAATTTAGATAATTTTTTTAAAAATATTGTTTGCTAAATATTAGTATTTATTGGCATTGATTCCTAAAAAAACATTTATAATGTTTTAGTATGTTACTTTTTAAAAAAGTACTCCGAACGTGTTCGGATACCTTAAGCTATTATTTTATTAATTTTAATTATTATTTCAGAAAATTTTAATTAAATTGACATCTTTTCTAACTTGACAATGTGGAGATTATAAAACTACCGCACTATTGCAGTATATATATATATATATATATATATATATATATATATATATATATATATATATATTACCGGCAAAGTATGAAATGCCGGCATTCTATAGAATGCCTAGGCATTCTATACAAGGCCTGACGTTTTTAGGCAAAATATGAAATATGAGATTTATTACATACTTTGCGTAGGCATTCTATAGAATGATCAAAGCTATTTAGGCAAAGTATGAAAAAAGGTAATGATAAGGCTATTGTGTATCAATGAAGTACATTCGTAAAAATACAAATGTTATTCTGATAAAATAATGAGAGAGCCTTAAAAAAAATTATTCAAAACACGTAAAGGAAAATGAAAGTTGTACCAAACAAAATTTATGCCTTTCTTATTAAGGAAAACAAAATTTTGGTATAAAAAATAAGAAATTAATTGTTGCAATATGGTAGTCTTAGTGACATTTAGAATTACATATTTCACTCAAAGACAATTCTTATGTTGGTACTTTATTTTACCCTTACATTTGACGAATCCTAGGCCTCTTCCATTGGATTGAGCAATTGCAACTGACAGGAGAGGAATTTCGTGTGTGGTGAGGAATATCTTTAATTCTAAGCAAGTTCTTAGGGCACAAAGTAAATTGTGATTTCGCATGTTCTTATTTTAAAAAGCCCTCGTGAACAATGCGACGTTAATATTCACTCACTCATTCACTATACTTATTTTAAAATTCCTTCAGAAGTTCGAAGTTGAGAGAAACCATACTTTTCCCACTCATTACAAGAGCCATTGGCATTCGTAAAAAAATCAGAGTTTCACAACAATATCTTTTTTTTTAAATAATTTTTTTTGGCAAGGTTCGCAAAAGGATGTACAGCTCAATATCGTAACTTACAACATTTTTGCGTTTGGTTGAAAGTTTTTTCAGAATTCTATCACGTCCTCAAGTGATTGAGGGAGTGAATATTTACGTCGCACACTGTTAAGCTACCCGAGGGCTTTTGGAGACGGACCTTGTAATTTTGAACCATGGTCAAGTGACGAGGACGACACCTGAGCTGGCACCAACGGGAGGACGTTTGAACTTTCGACAGATTTAACGTGCATCGCTTCTTTACAGGGTGGGTCTTCAGCAGCAATAGGCTCGAACTATCACGTCCTTAAAATCCATGACTTAATACTGTATAGCAGTGGTCCCCAACTTTTTTTATCTTCCTGACCTGTCAACGTTTGATAATTTTATCACAGCCCGCTGACGGTGGGACGTTAATTATTCATATTTTAGATTTTTTTTTTAAATTCAATAATTTAATTGTATATTTAAACATGCCTTCAGAACAAAATTCAGTTGCATCAGAAATGAATATAAAAGGATTTTACGTGAAATATGAAGTGATTTCTATGGAAGATAGAAATACATCCCAGAAATACAATGGAAATAATTTAATGCTCCTTGAAAAGTAGTAGTAGCAGGTCCCCAGGTAGAACAAAGAAAATGGGCGTGGCATCCTGTCATCCAATAGGAGGGCTCCATTTTCCCGCCGAAAGAGCCATCGTCCAATAGGAGGGCTCCCTTTTCCCGCCATCGTCTAACAGGAGAGTTCCCCCCCTCCCCCCCAACAGAACCATCGTCCAACAGGAGGGGTTTCCCACCCCCTTCCCTTCGCTATCGATATGACGTAGATGCCCTTATCATAGTGTAAGATGCACGTGGAAGCCCTTATCTGTGTCCAATCTTATCAGAACAGGGAATAACTGGAATGTGAGTCATTACGGAGTTGAGGGATACTCAGCTTTCTGGAATAGGGTGGGAGCGTAAAGTGGAGTTGTACACGACTGCTTGAAATATTCTGATTGGTTGTCGATATGACGTAGAGGCCCTAATCGTCGTGTAAGATGCACGTAGAAAACCTTTATCCGTGTCAGAACAGGGAATGACTTGAATATGCGTCAGAATGTGAGATAACAGCCATAAAATATTTCTATTACTGCGGACGTTTTTCTAAAAATATTATGGATGGTCAGAGTTTTTTCAACGATTCACCTTTTAAATTGTTATTATTTCAAAGATTAAATAAAAAGCCTTAAGTCACAAGTAAGTACAAATTTTTTTTCTTCTTTTTTCCCCCAAAGAAATGAATTATAGCCTTTTAAACACGAAAGTGAATTATACAAAGACAAGACATAAAAATTTTCAATTGTTATTATTTCAAAGATTAAATAAAAAGCCTTAAGTCACAAGTAAGTTCAAATTTTTTTTCTTCTTTTCCCCCCAAAGAAATGAATTATAGCCTTTTAAACACGAAAGTGAATTATACAAATACAAGACATAAAAAATCAGTTTATGAATAATTTACTTTTTCAACAATTCTAGAGAAAATAATTATGAGAAAGTTAATGATGTGTAATGCATGCAGAAGGTCTAGTCAAGGCAGAATCTATAGTAGAAATTTAAAATCTCATGAAACTAAATCTATTCATTTTCTTATCTCTTGCATTGTTATCGCAATTTCTAAAGAAAATCATATTTCGAAACAATCAGATACCTTATTGAATTTTTCATTTCCAAAATATATTTATTCACAGCTGTTTTAGTATATAGTTTTATATTATAAAGAGAGATATAAACAGCATTTTTATTCCCACTTTTCATTATTTTTCCTTTTATTGTATATTATAGTTTTTTTTAAAGTGATTATTAAAAAAAAAATTCTATTTATACGAGGGAGTTAGTGAATAGTATAAGAAAATTCATTCCGCTCCCTCAAGAGCACGTGTAGAAAAAAAAATACGGAATAAACCACTCATAACAAATGCAGAATTCTTAACAATCGAAACAGGAAAACATCAACATAGAAAATCGGAAAAAGGTGACTGTAAATTGATTTCTTAAGCTTCAAACTTTTTCATTACATTTTTTTCAAACTTAAGCTTCGAACGGAACCCTTAGAACGATGGGGTGATTTCGAGGACCCCATTCCTAGAATATTTCTTTAAATAATATTTAAAGTAGATCAACAAGTAAAATAGGTACTTTACAAAAAACCCATTTTTAAAAATCTGTATTGTTTATTAAAAATTAATATAATTTAGTCACACATTAATAATATTAATTTGTGATATTTCCAAGTGTCCCCTATACCTTTATCAATTACCATTACCACCACCACCTATCAATCATTAAATTTAGTACTTGGGATATGTGCTTGCATTTTTTCCCTTACACAAGCTGTAGAAGTCTAGCCCCATTGAAGTTATATGCATTTTATATTATGATTTTATAAATCGTTTTTATATTTTTGCTTTTATAGCCACTCACGTTGAGAAATGTTTTGCATTTAAATTCATTGTTCTGAATGGTATTAAAATGTTTATATCTGTGTGAAAAACTCCTGTGTATTTTGTATGAATTTGCAATCTAAAATTTAAGAGCTGTTCTTGCTTAAATTTAGATTTACCATTGAATCTGTCGATAAGTTTTTCCCTCTCCTTCACTATGGGTCCCCACAATTGTATAAATGTGTATTTTCCATTACAAAGCTATTGTACAAACATTTCGCTAACGAGTGTAAAATTATTCCATAGGGATAGTAGAAAAGAGAATATTATACTAGGTGGTACATATAAAGAAAAAACGTTTTAATATTTTCTTATATTACAATAAAAATTTAAAAAGCATTACAAAATAGAGTTTATATTATGTGTTAGTAAAATTTTCAATTTTAGTGGGTGGGATGAGCTTTAGAAACTTGTGGTTTCACACACTTCACATAAAAAGCGTGATTTCATTTTACATGCACTTTTATATTTTTGCTTTTTTTATTGTGACTCGTGGAACCCCAGGGTTCCATGGAACATAGTTTGAAGATCACTGTCTTACGGACCCAATAGAAAACTGATCAATCAAGAGTTCATTAGAGATATTAAACATTTACTTATATATATACTTTCAATATGCTTTGTTGAAATTTCTTCAATTTTTTTTAAAAAAATCTTCAGGGTTTTTCGTTTTTTTATTAAATCAACTTATTTATGAGAGCACTTGTTTTCTTTTAGAAAAGCACTTTTATTTCCTATTTTATATAGGTGTAAAATAATTATAGGTATTTATTATTCTTTTCTAAATAAGCTATGAGATGAAAAAATTCTTTTTAATGAAAGCTGAGAGGCTTTTATTTTATGTTTTAAGAAATTAAACCAACTTCAAGTACAGCTGTAATTATAGTTTACATATTTTGAATATCGATTTAAAAATTCAAATAGAATTCGCGTACACTCAATGGACAAATAAGATTTTTATGAGTTCCTTAATCCATAGTTTTCTTAAAACGTTAATAAGCGTTTTTTGTTTTGTTTTTTTTAAATATGTATAAATATCAAAAACTCAGAATATAGTTTAAAAAAATATTTTATTACTAATAAAGTTAAATATAATATCAACAAGAAATTTTATGATGTTAAAATGCTGAGAAAGGAATGTTTAAGAAAATTTCTATTCCTCTTGCAAAACAAAATTAACGTTTTAATCAACGACGGAATTAGATTTATTCAAAAAACATAGCCCCTTTTATAAAAATAGCAGCATAGATTTAGATGTGCTTGTAGATCACGGCCACAATAAAAAACTTGGTTAACTGCATTTGGATAATTTCAGTACGTAAAACAAAAAAAGCAAAGGGAAAAGATTTTTTTTTCTCCAAATATCCTTATTAATAAGAAATTTTTTTCTAATTATAGAACATCATACACATATGAATATAATATCGAATAGCACACCACATTTAATTCCATCATATGCGATACCAAGGAATGCATGTATCGTTGAATTTTATTTTGTAGATACAGTGCACAAATGAGAGAAATTTACATAGCTCTGAAACAATGCTATATATCTTTAAACTTGTTAGGTATAAAATTGATTTTTTTTTCATTTGTCGTGTAAATGTTCTTTATACTTAATACACTTAAAACGGAATATAATATAATTTTTCTATACCAATCAAATAATTTTTATGAAGTTTGAGTTCCTTTTCTTTTTAATAATAGTTAATTGTTTAATAATTATTGTCTGCTTAACAATTACTATTTTGTAGACAGATAAAGTCGAAACTTTTTTTTTTACTATTAGTAACAAGAAAAATAAAATTAAGATACACCTCGCTGTCTAAATTTTTTAATATTCCTATCTTCATAAGAAAATAAAATCATTTTTTGCGATTTGAAGAAAGTCAAAACTTTAAAACGTTCATGTAAAATAAAATTCAAGTAATGATTTACACAACTAATCAAATTTATTTTGCAAAAATTTAGCAAGATTTTTGAAACACTTAAAAACTACTTATTTGATCATTTACTTATTCTCCAAAAAGTCTATACCTTTTGAAAATCAAATTCACAAAATGTTAAAAAACTTGGAGCATTAAATGTTTGCATTATTTTTTTAATGTCAAAATGTTGCTCTGATGTTGATAATTGTTGAATAAACTATAGATTATTCCCATAAGATAGATTTAATTATAAATAATTGAATATTGTCCTGTTTTTCATGAAAAATTATTAAACATTTCTTACACTTAATAGTTAAAAGTTAAATAATACCGGAATAAAAAAAGTTTTATTATATAAACCAGTTAAAAAATGTCAGACTCTTTTTTCAATTAATTTCGCTTTGAAATTTGTAACATGTGTTCTTCCGCCAACATACTTTACAGTTATCATTTGTATACGGTCAGATTAAGTTATATCAACTGGTATGCTCGCAGATATTCTTCTAATCTGTACACAATGCCTCTTGAGAACTGATTCATGAGTTGTTACAGAATTTCACACAATGAAGCTTTAATAAAATCTTGTTTGTCCCACGACTCGTCTCACGTTTTGTATGTTTTTGACTTGTCCGAATTCGGGGCTGCATCTCAATTGGTTAAGTAGTACAACTTTTTCCCTTTAGCTTGTCTTTTCTGCATATCGGGTAGTCATTTCTAGTGACTGATTAATAAAAGTTATTATTACTTGGTTGTAATCATTTCGAATATTGACTCAAATGACCCATGCCGCGTTTGGATTCCCATGTGAACTCAAACAAAGCGCGAGATCTTTACCTCGAATAACAAGAGGACGAGGCCGTCCGACAAATCTAGAGTTTAATATACACAAGAATTATCTCGAAGGAATAAAAGTTATTTCGTTTATTTTTTTTATAAAAATATATAAATATCAAAAGACGTTTGTAGCAGATTATACGAGGAAAATAAATACTAATTTTTTAAAAATTAGTTCATAAACTTTAAAAGTAGAAGAGACAAAATTTTATATACCAGGGCTATTAATCTGAATATTTTTTAAAAGGGAGTTTCCATAGTTTTTCTTTGATTTATCGAAAAGTGATTTTGGCTAAGTTGGCTATAAACTCTTTTAAAACAGATATTTCTATAGTTTTATTTATTTATCAATTATTATGGTATTTTTAATTGAAATAATAAGGCAAAAATTATAAATTTTCTTGTTTTAGTCCCCTTGTTGGATACTAAACAAACTTCGCAGTTTATTCGATTTTTCAATAATGGCATTTTCCTAAATGCATTATCTGAAGTTGGCGAGTTTAATATTACATGTTACATTAGAAGCCTCGGTGCCCCAGTAATTCAAATAACAAATTTCGTACCAGAAAACTTACCCTATTGACATCCTCAGCGTCAACCAAAGTTCGCTGTGTAAAACAAAGGAACCTCTGCAAACTAAACTGACATTACGCTAATGGAAATGTGGTGAGAGAGGTATATTAGTTATAAGATATTGTTTTTTTTAACTTGATTAAGTTCAAAGTTACAATGTCTTGAATTGAGATCCAACAAGATGATTTTTATTTAAGTTAGCCATTCTTAGAAATTTTTCCTTTATTAATATGAACAGAAATGGATATTTAAGTACCAAAAGTTCTTTCTAATGCTTGAAGAGGTCTCGAATGAAATTATTATGTGATATTTTCTCACACAGAGTGTAGGGGGAAAAATGCATAACCCAAGTACTAAATTTAATGATTGATAGGTGGTGGTGGTAATGGTAATTGATAAAGGTATAGGTGACACTTGGAAATATCACAAATTAATATTATTAATGTGTGAGTAAATTATATTAATTTTTAATAAACAATACAGATTTTTAAAAATGGGTTTTTTGTAAAGTACCTATTTTACTTGTTGATCTACTTTAAATATTATTTAAAGAAATATTCTAGGAATGGGGTCCTCGAAATCACCCCATCGTTCTAAGGGTTCCGTTCGAAGCTTAAGTTTGAAAAAAATGTAATGAAAAAGTTTGAAGCTTAAGAAATCAATTTACAGTCACCTTTTTCCGATTTTCTATGTTGATGTTTCCCTGTTTCGATTGTTAAGAATTCTGCATTTGTTATGAGTGGTTTATTCCGTATTTTTTTTCTTCTACACGTGCTCTTGAGGGAGCGGAATGAATTTTCTTATACTATTCACTAACTCACTCATATAAATAGAATTTTTTTTTTAATAATCACTTTAAAAAACTATAATTTACAATAAAAGGAAAAATAATGAAAAGTGGGAATAAAAATGCTATTTATATCTCTCTTTATAATATAAAACTATATACTAAAACAGCTGTGAATAAATATATTTTGGAAATGAAAAATTCAATAAGGTATCTGATTGTTTCGAAATATGATTTTCTTTAGAAATTGCGATATTAATGCAAGAGATAAGAAAATGAATAGATTTAGTTTCATGAGATTTTAAATTTCTACAATAGATTCTGCCTTGACTAGACCTTCTGCATGCATTACACATCATTAACTTTCTCATAATTATTTTCTCTAGAATTGTTGAAAAAGTAAATTATTCATAACTTGAATTTTATGTCTTGTATTTGTATAATTCACTTTCATGTTTAAAAGGCTATAATTCATTTCTTTGGGAGGGGGGGGGGAGAAGAAAAAAATTGAACTAACTTGTGACTTAAGGCTTTTTATTTAATCTTTGAAATAATAACAATTTAAAAGGTGAATCGTTGGAAAAACTCTGACCATCCATAATATTTTTAGAAAAACGTCCGCAGAAATAGAAATATTTTATGGCTGTTATCTCACATTCTGACGCATATTCAAGTCATTCCCTGTTCTGACACGGATAAAGGTTTTCTACGTGCATCTTACACGACGATTAGGGCCTCTACGTCATATCGACAACCAATCAGAATATTTCAAGCAGTCGTGTACAACTCCACTTTACGCTCCCACCCTATTCCAGAAGCTGAGTATCCCTCAACTCCGTAATGACTCACATTCCAGTTATTCCCTGTTCTGATAAGATTGGACACAGATAAGGGCTTCCACGTGCATCTTACACTATGATAAGGGCATCTACGTCATATCGATAGCGAAGGGAAGGGGGTGGGAAACCCCTCCTGTTGGACGATGGTTCTGTTGGGGGGAGGGGGGGGGAACTCTCCTGTTAGACGATGGCGGGAAAAGGGAGCCCTCCTATTGGACGATGGCTCTTTCGGCGGGAAAATGGAGCCCTTTTATTGGATGACAGGATGCCACGCCCATTTCCTTTGTTCTACCCGGGGACCTGCTACTACTACTAACGGCTCGATACCATTTGATCCATGGACCGGGGGTTGGAGACCACTGCTGTATGGTACTGACGCCTTCTCTAACAGGTTGAATTAGTGTATTTTTATTTTCTACAAACATCACATCATAACTATTCAACTACCAACCATCCCTGGTTTTCTTCTTAATAATCATTTTGCCATTTTGTACATCAGTTATTAACTTCTAGTAAGTAATTCCAGTTCGGAAAAAAAATTTGGCAACATTAACTCGAATTTTGCTCAGCTCGTCGTTGAATAGTTGTTTCATGTCTATTGACGAGGGTTCGGCAACCTTTTAGCTGTGGAGTGAAATTATTTTGGCACTGCTGGAGAGAGAGAGAGAAAGCAAACCACAATGTTCAACTGACAAATTCTGAACCTGAGCCACGCTTAATAAATCTCGTGTCTTGCCACGCAATATTCGAAACGAATCGGAGATGTATTACATACTTTGCCGGTTTCTCATTAGGCATTCTATAGAATGCCTAGGCAATGTGTGAAATATGAAGCATTTCATACATTGTCGGCTAGTTTTAGGCATTCTATACAATGCCCAGGCATTCTATACAATGCCGGATTTCATACTTTGCCGGTAACATATATATATATATACTGCTCGTTATTTGGTTCATGCTTTAAGACGTACGTTCCTGTGTACACCTTTGCTTACATTAACAATGAATCGATTTCTCGCCATTTGTCGTGGACCATAAATTTTGATTTGACAGTTGAAATTGTTTCATTGTTCAAAAGGTTCATAAGATATATCTTAACGCCCAACAGTCTCGACAAATAGAGCTGGTTTTAAAAGCAAAAATATAAAGAGGGGGGGGGGATGATATAGGATTACGTGCCAAATTTTGGCATCTTTGCATATTTTGCCTTTTCACTTATACCTCTACACTTATTTTTGTAGATTTTTCTCTTTTATTTCAATTCAAAGGAAATCCTCTTACAGTTTTTCAGGCAAAAATGTTCAAAACATGTTCTTGAAGTAAACAAATAAGAAGCAAAACATAATGATAATGTATGAGTATTTAACAAAACTTATTACTCACACGTTCGTATGTAAAGACAGGGTGAACTAGGGGTGCACACATTGATTTTTCAAGAGGATGGGTGGGCGGGAGGTCCAAGTCGAAAATCTACCATGATTGTATCATACCCAATAGGCTGCCAAACATGTTCTTTTGATTTTGTCAATTGTGGGGAACAAAAAAACAGTGAAAAATAAATTATTAAATAAATAATTAGCATTAATTAATAAAATAAATTTTTATTAAAAATACTTAATAAAATTTTACGTACTATATACATAAGATTATTAACAATCGAAAAAAAATCAAGGGAAGGGGGGTCCAAATCCATGGACCCTTCCCTTGCGTGCTAAAAGTCTTCCATGACTATAAATGTTTCTTGTGCTCAAACTATAAAAATTAGACATATGTTTTTTTCTATATATTGAAGATATTTTAGTGATTTTTTTAAAATATCATTTACCTCAGTAAATTTTAACGTGTACCCCCTTGGAAGCTCGGAGAATGTCTAAAAAGGTATTTCAGTTCCCGCCAAGTGTTAGGTTCAAAAGTTTCTTCACTCACACTCGGCATCCCACTTCTTGGAAGATCTTCAACGCTGCTTATTTCTTTAAAAGTTTTATATTGTTGCTTTATTGATTTTGCACCCCGAAGTTTCCTTCCATAACAACGTCGAAATTTATCTGATGATTAATGGGGATCTCGTTTCGTGAAACCAAAGCACACATTGGACTTGCTCTTGGCAAGAAATGATGTTCTTTTTACAAATATTCTTCTGGGTCACTCTTGAAGGATCATTCGCGCATCTACTGCACAATATAACTACTAAAATGGTCCTATCTAATGATACCAAAGTTACAGCGTTCTATTAAACGGTTATTTTGTAATGAATTTTTATAATCAAGGTAAGACTTTGGGTTCACTCTATATTCTTAAAAAAATAGATTGTCCAGTTACTATTTGGGAAAGAACGGTAAAACCTTCTGTTATTTTGCGTTAAATAGTAAAAAATGTCAATAATGATATTACGAGCGGTGATCAGAAAAAAAGGTTACAAGCCGCAGCATTTGAAAATTACATATTGTGGAGAAATTTTATTTCTCCAGAGTGGAGACAAATGACGCTATTTGTCATATAGCTGGTTTGCGGGTAGGTAGTGAAAGTTCTCTGATGGTTCAGGATGATTGGAATGGAAAAAGCTTAGGAAATTGGTCTCGTTTAGAAGTGCGAGCCGTGATTCGATTTTAATGGGCAAATGTGTTCGGATTTGAGAGAGCAGAGCAGAATGAGGAGACTACATGTAGTGAAATGGTGTTACTCTTTTCAATCAGGCAGACAGGATGTCAAAAACCGCAATATGGCAGGGAGCTGCCGGCCAAGTTCTTCAACGACAAAAATCAACACGGCATGAATTGAAGAAATGATTCAAAATGATTGACGGGTAACTCTGAGTGAAATCTCGTCAGATCTGGGACTGAGCTATGGTAGCGTGCAGCATATTGTTTTTGATGTGCTGCGATATTCCAAGACAGTGCTTTGAAAACATCCGCCGAGACCTGGTTCAATGTACATGAACCTGATTTCTACCAAGATGAGTTAAACAAGTTGGTTCTGCGATCTGATAAATGCCTAAATAGACTTGGTGATTATGTCGAAATGAGATAGGCACTTATGCTTCCTGATTCGCTTTTGTATTTTATGTCTATTGTTAATAAAAATATTTCTTTATTCGACTTGTAAGCTTTTTTTCTGATCAACCCTCGTAATTATATAAAGGCTAGAAATGTGTGTAATAAAAAAAATTATCTTTCAAATGTATTTATTCTGAGGAAAAACTATTCTCAAAAGACATTTGAAAAATAAAAGCTGCAAATGAATATTTAACCAGAACTTCCTGTCTTTCACAATTTAATTTTTTTAAGTAAAATGAAAAGTATTAGAAATGGGAGAGAATTCATGGAAATTCATAATCACACATGATAAAAGCAGCCACGTGTTTCCAGACAGTCAGGTCATGCGCTTCCCTGTTGCCAACTTTCGCTTTTTTTACTGAAACTTTCTTTCAATAGGTAAACACAATGCATTTAGTATAAAATTACCCGTACAATAAATAAATTAAAAGAAAAATCTTTTTGAAAAACTATTATAAAATTTTTAATATTTTGAAATCTGTATCCAATTATCAAATCTGAAAATACACCTGGATTTTACAAGTAAAAGTCTAATGTCAGTTTTGAATTCAATGGAAATCACGTGATTACATTTGTCACGTGACCTCATGAACTTAGCCAATTTTTTAAGGTTATTTTTTACAATGAATGCGCCAGCTTTGCATCATTGTATCTAATAAAAAAAGGTCTGCGTATATATATAACTAAATATAAATCATTTTTCAATTCATACTATTATAGCTCACTCTCTCTCTCTCTCTATATATATATCTTGTTCAAATTTTCAATCATTAATAAAATACCGTCTATTCATCTAATCAAGTTCAAATAAATTTTTTTTAAAATTTGAAGTGGATGGTACTTGATGTAAATACAGATTTTTCAAATATTAATTCATTAATTTAATTTAATTTAATTAATTACTGGCTTTTGACGCCAACTTAGATTCGTCTCCATTGTTGTAACAACGTAACTGTTAAAACAATGACAAAAGTTAGCGTCGAAACCGGTTTTTCAGCCAAACTAGCCAAACCGGATGTGCATTGTTAAAACAATGCAGACAAATCATGATCTTTTTTTCAATTCCTACTATTAGTTCAATCTCTCCCTATACATATGCATGTATATATATATATATATATACATGCTCAAATTTTCAATCGTTAATGAAATATTTTCTATTCATCCATTTAAAGTAGGAGTTGACTTAAAAGAATTTTTTATGTTACTTTTTTCTACTTCGAATGCTATTTATCCAATTGGAAATTTATACTGATTTCTGTAGTTCATACATATGTGAAATTCAAACACCAACTATTTTAACGCTGTTTAAAGAAATAATATAAAAACGAATACAGTATGCTTATGATTATTCAAAGCGAATGAGAATTGGGAAATTCCAGATAAACAACGACAGAATTAAATCATTATATGCACGAAATTGAAACAGTAGATACAATGTTCAAAATTTAGATATTACTTAATTTATAACTACTTCAAATAAGGCAGACACTGCTTTGCCTTTTCGATAGACTTGCGCGAAAATGATGCAGCGGCATAAAATTCTCCGAATTTACTTTTGGCGCATGTGTTGTCGTCTTGGAACTCTTTAAGAAATCGATAAGAACTTCGACAATGAGTTAGTGCGTAGCTGTGACTTTAACTCCGCTCCGGTTTTTAGGTTCGATCCTGCGACGTTCTTGTCTCATTTTGCATAGTCTTGGCAATTCGTTACATCAGCGAGGACCGCTGAGGGTCTGAAGAGTTTTTCTGGAGGGGGAAGGGGTCAGCGAAGGTGTCTTTTCTAATGTCAAGATTTCCTTCTTTTACGGACTCTGAAAAACCTTTTGGAAAAATTGAAAGATGTGTCATCCTAGATTAGATCACTAAATTGTTGCCTATAAAAATATTTATTAGAACATGTATTTCAATCAAGAAAATCAATTCAGTTTTTTGTTTTGTTTTTGCAACTACATAGCCATTATTAAAGCGTAATTTTTTTTAAAAAAAATATACAGGGTTATCAGAAATGAATGACCCGAGTACAGAATTTAATAATTCCCAGGTGAATAAACAGAAAATGATAATGAATATGTCATTGTAAAGATAAAATATGAAATTTTGAGTTCGTAACTGTTTTTGTCAAATAGATGACAGCAATGTTGTAAATGTAAACAGAAGTGGAAATGGCGTCGCAACGAGGGAAGGCATTTTGTATGTTCTCGTTTGCAAAAGGCCTGTCAGTAATCCCGGTTCAGCGTGAATTTCGGAGAAAATACCATAGAAATGCACCGACATTCAAGGGTATAAGAAGATGGTATAAACCAGAGGTTCCCAAAGTGGTCTACATGGACCCCCAGGGTTCTATGAAGACCTGCAAGGGGTCCACGACAGCGAAGAAATAATTTATGAAAATAATATGAAGTATTAATGGGGGTCTATGATGATGGCTCTCATTTAACCAGATCATGACTTTAATTTTAAAAGAAAATTTAATCAACAATCAATTACTTATTTAACAAACATATTTTTTAAATATAATGAGGTTAATTTGCAGTTCCTAGGCAACAGCATAAATTTTATTAAAACGACCATCATTTTGGCGTTTTTTGCCAGAATTAAGCTAAAGAAGTAAAAAATTAACGTTGCAAATTTTCCGAGTTTCTCAATTTGTCACAGACAATCTGCCATGAAAATGACATTTTAACCTACGTTTAACTTTTAAAAGCCCTTTATTCAAATTTTGAAACTAGATTTGAGAATACTTTGATTATAGTGATACCTCAGTAGGCAATGAATTCTACAGTCACATCGAAAAAGGAATGTCAAATTACGAGAGGAATTGATAGGAATAGACTCTAACGGAGATATTGAAGTAAATTTTAGAAGCTGATGTCAGCATTTTTGGCTTCAAAAACATATTCCTATTATTTAACCCTAATTATGGAATATCTTGAGAAAGTTTTTAATTGCTTTTCCTAGTGGGAATTTCAGCAAGGTTGCCAAACTCCAGGGGGAAAAAAAAAGAAGAAAAAAAAAAGACTGGACACTATACTAACCGATGAGATTTAGGGTTAAATCTGTCAAGATTGATGCCAAATGTGGAAAATTTGTTATTGAAACACTAGATTCATCCCTCCCATTAAAAGCATTTGTTTGTTGCTCAGTTACTTTATGTAACAAAAATTTTATATATCAATAAAAGTTTAATTTAATTAATTGAGATGTGCGTGTGCTTCTTAAGTTTTAAACACTATACTCTTCAATACAGTTAGAAATTTAAATCTTTTAAAGTAAGTAGCACTATATCAGTTGTCAAAAAGACATTTAAATCGATAAATTTGAAAAAAATCAGTATTAGGTAAGTATTAGGTCTACACCAAACCAAAAAACATGCTAAGGGGTCTATGAGACAAAAAAGTTTGAGGACCTATGGTATAAACAGTTTAAGGAAGCTGAATGCCTGTGTAAAGACAAAAATCCAGGGCGATCAGGTTTGCAATGATATTATACGGGTGACGAAAGGAAGTCCCATTGGACATTTGTGAAAGTAAATTTTACTTTACGTCTACGATAAAAATTTTATAGTTTATATTTACAATGATATCTTAATTATAATTTTTTTGTTTATTCATCTGGGAATTATTAAATTTTGTAATCGGGTCATTCATTTCGGATAACCCTCTAAGTAGAAACATATGAGCAAAGATTAAGAACCGAATTCAGATAGCATGTCAATGTGATAATAATTGCATCCATTTCGATTTCCTAATTGAATTGCGCCTGTATTACTTATTTATTTGCACCTACATTACTTATTCATTTTAAACTAGTATTTGGTAATATTTTTATATGCACATATAATTAGATGTTTACTGCCTTCTTAAAGGAACAAAAAAAAAAAAAAAAGAAGTGTTGAAAAAGAGTTTGCATAAATATTAGAGACAGGCTTAAGACTATTGAGAAACCTCTGAATCCCTCAGCTATGTGTTGGGAGTCAGAGAGGGGTGTTCAAAGTTTTGGGGGGCCACGATGCTAGGCTGATACATAAAGGGGCCGCGGCGATAGAAAGTTTAAGAACTGCTGCGTACTTGATTTCGTAGTATTTTAATATTTCTCTCCCTCTCTCTCCTCGTGTAAGGTTAAATTATTGTCTTCTTTAAACCATCACGTGCTACTTTTTCGCCAACATTTCTATATCCTTCCATAATTTTAGTGGCGTAGCTAGATATCCAAAAGCCCTGGTGCTAAAAAAATGAGGGCCTTATCTTGGTTGGATTTTATCAAGTAAAAAAAGAAAAAATATATGAATATTTTAAACATACAAAGCCGCAATGTTTGTTTACTATCTCTTTCTTGGCATTGCTTGCACTTAAAAGCATCACTGGGTTTCTTTTTTTCCCCCCAATCCTAATTTCAGTTTTATAATTTACACAATTCATTTTTTTTGTGTGCTTGAGTACCTACTCATGTTAAGAGGAAGGAGAAACGTAATGCTACGCTACAAAAAACCGTTAGGGAATCCCTGGTTATTTATTAGTGAGGATCGAACTCAACAACCTGAGGGCTTAAGAGCTACAAACTGGTCCACCGAGATAGACAGGAAATGATACAAAAAATGTGCGTGATCAAGAAAATATAATACAATATTATAGTTATTTAAAAAAAATATACCTCTACAAAAGAATAGAGGAGAGGGGGGGGGGCAAGTCTATTACAGATACGAGAAGTTTGCGAAATATTGGATCAGGAAACGAGCTTACTATGTATAATATTTTTATTAAAAAGATAATCTAACCAAAAAGGAATTGTTTCCATTGTAGGTTTTTTAAGATGTAATAATAAGTATGGTAAGATTTTTCATGGAACTTTCAAGTAACAGTTCACATTGAAAAGTGAAAGAAATTGAAAATAATATCAACTTTTCAATAAGTTCGCAACACTAAACAAAAAAACTGAAAGAATTTAAAGGAATTCCCCACAAGTTCCAAATTCAGCTGAATTTCCATGATTAGGGTTATGTTGCAACCTTTTATATTCAAATTTTAAATTTTGGAGAAATTATCGCAAGTTCGGCTTGTTTGGTGGTCAGGGTCCGAGCAGGGCCGGCTCTAGCAATTTTGCCACCCCGGACAGAAATGAAAAATACCACCCCTCTCCCCAAAGTAAAAAAAAAAAAACTATTATTAAAAAAGATAAAAATTGTTCATAAATGCACACCTATAAAACTTGAATATTCCTTTCGAAGAAAAAGGGAGCTAACATTATATATATATATATTAAAAACTAAAACATAAAAAATTACCACTGTTTTTTTTCTTCTGACTTCTAATTCTGAAAACTTTCTGATCAATTTGTTCAGCTATTTCATGTTCGATAGCCAATGTAGCTAAGCCATTAATATATCTTTAGAATTTGTGAACTGTAAGAAATTTTTTTATTAATTTAATTTTCGAACTAATATCTACACTTGCCAAACTTATTAGCAAAGAAAGTAAAATAAATGCAATAGCGAGATTTGGAGCAAATTCTAAAACAGAAATAAATTTTAAAACTTCAACTGGGCTTTTTTTTTTTTGCCTGCTAAAGCTGAAACTGACATTATCTCATCTGCTCAATCAAGCGCGTTTACATCCAATGATTCTTCGTCGGTTAATATAATTTCTAAATTTTTACAGTTTTTAATTGATTAAAGTTTTAAGGGTATCTCTTAAATCATATATATTGTACAAAAATTGAAAACAATTACTGTCAGTACTCATTAAATTAAATCTGCATTCCAAGGCATTAACTGCTTCGTCCAATGTAAAAAAACAAAACTTTATCTTGAATTTTAATTTATGATATTCCATCGGGTTATCTTGTGCTTCATAATTAAAATTCACATTTTTCTGTCGAACTCTGTGACGTGGCTGAGTCACCTCAAAGTTAGCAGAGATATCAATCTCGACGGCCAGTTCTTTTGCATCACAGTGCTTTTTATCAAAAGTCACATCCTTAAAAAAAATCTTTACAATTTCTTGAGAGTTCCGAAGTAGATGGTAGATCGTAATATTTTGTTTGCAATAGCTTGTTTATTGGATTTTAATGCAATTAATGATTTTATACCAAATAATGATGGCCATAGGAACTTGAATTGTAAAATTGTAGAAAGTAGAATTTAATAATCCAGAGGCCTCCTCTCTTATAGATTTGTCAAGTTCAGCATTATTATAAAAACTAAGCATCATAAAAACCTCTCAATTGATAACTTAAGGGTTTAATAGCCTCTATTCAGCTTTCCCAGCTATTTACACCAAGTGGCTTTAAAATTTTATGCCCTTTATACATTTTAATAATATAACCCAACGAAAAGTTGATGGGAAAAAAATTTTGAACTATATTAAAAAAAGTACAGGCTTCTAAAGATGCTTTTGCCATGTCATTAACGACTAAATTTAAAGAGTGGCTACTACATGGCGCATAGATTGTTCGCGGATTTAACGTTCTTATTTTAAATTGAGCCCCTGATTTTTCGCCTTTCATATTCACTCCGTTATCGTAGGCCTGCCCCCGCATATCTAACAAATTTAGCCCTATTTTTTTTAAGTTTCTCAACTATTAAATTTGAAAGTTCTCTTCCAGTTAATCTTTCAACTGGAAGGAAACCAAAAAAACTCGCATTAGTTTTAACGATAACTTCGTTAGAATTAGATTTCTCAATACATGTATACCTTACCATAAATATCATTTGTTCGATCTTGCTGGCATCAGGTGCGCAATCTAAAATTATCGAATAATATTTAGCTTGTTTAATTTTATGAACAATGTATAATTTAATATTCTCATATAAAAGAGAAATTATCTCGTTCTGAATATTTTCCCCCACATAGTGTACTTTAACTTCTTCCAAATTTTCCATAACAAATATATATATATATATATATATATATATATTAAACTTTGGTTCAAATGCCGCCCCTAAAATTTGCCGCCCCGGACAAGAGTCCGGTTTGTCCGGCCCTAGAGCCGCCCCTGGTCCGAGGACCCTTGAGCTTGAGGGCCCCGGTGCACAGCACCACCTAGCCCATTGGTAGCTACGCTACTGCATACTTTGTAAAATATTCTAGACTGTGTGCACCATTTCACAAACACTTTCTACAAAATCAAAAAATTCGTCTTGTCTTGTCGGTGATAATTTATTCTACGATCTAATTTAGTTTTAATCAGAAGAAATGTCAAACACAACATCTATCAGATTCTTCTAAAATGTAAATGAATTTTCAATTAAAAATGGAGGAAATACTTTATTTATTTATTTTACATTTATAAGGTTGGTCTCATTGATAATCTATTATTGGATAAAGAAAAATTAGTAAATTTATAGCATATTTTCTTATGCCTTTCTAAATTTAAATGTCCTGAAATCGAATTTGATCTACCGGATTACATTTGTTTCAATATAGCAGAAATATTTTCTAAAAATAATTCTAAATTAGCAATAATCCCGTTTGTGTTTCTTTGTTCACCTGTTTTCTAGTGGCTGTTTTTAGTTGACAGTTTAGTTAGTAGGTGACGCCACCAACAATTTCATAATTTTAATGATCCTTATTCTGGAATATGCGGTCACTTTCAAAACTTAACTGGATCATTAATAAATACAATTATATTTACTACACACTAAAATTGTTGAACAGATTATTTTCTTTTGGAAGAATACTAGATAATTTTTGAAACATTTAAGAAAATGCATTTTCATCTTTTTTTTTTGAAATTATTGTATTTGACATATTTGTAAGTACTTGTCTTTTTGCACTAATATAATTTGTGCATTTATCAACAATGAACCTGTCAATAAACATGAATTTAATTTTTTTGTTATTTGGTTTTATTGCATATTTTTATTGCTCTTTTTTTTTTTTTTTTTTTTTGCTACTGCAGTAATTGCGCTTAATTTCTTTAATCCAGCAACTGCATTTTACCATGACAAAAAAATTCAGAGTTATATTCTTGCAAAATGCAATTATTATTTTGTTGAATAAAATAATACTATGTTGTGACAAAAAGTCCGTGACCGATGCCAATAATGAACAATGTTGTGATAGTTCTTAAAGGTTAATTGATACTCTTTTCTTATTGGACACCACAAAAAATTATAAGTATTGATACTTTTAAGTCACAAGGGCTCCAAAGTAAAATCGAACTTTTCCAAATAACATCAGTTACACTAAAGCTTCTTCCAAAATTAAGATAGTAGGTTCAGGAAAAGAGAAAAAACCATACACACATTTTTAAAAACACTTAAAAACCTTACAATACACACATTTAATTCTGTGACACACACAATCATACACAAGGTGATTCCCCACCATACCGACAAACTTGCAGGGTGTGTAGGGGGTACACAGATTACTCGGAATCACATAGGAATGCAAGGCCGTGGTTACGACCTAGGGTGCAAAAAAGCAGAGAAAAAGAACAGAAACAACAACACAGTAATGGGACAGAAAACATTTTATTGAAAGGTTGAAATATAACAGGTGTTCGAAACTACGACCAGAAGTCAGCTGGCAGGTCTGACAGCGGTGCTGCATGAAATTATTTTCACTTTGGAAAAGTCCTGGCATGTCACATATCCAGGGACGTCTAAAGGCATCAGCCAACTGGGCCCGGGCCCAGGGCCTCGCTCCTAGTAGGGGCCTCGTTTCGATGTCGACTCTGTCTTAATATGACCATGCGTGATCCAGATAATTTTAGTGGTCAAAATTATTCCCATACATATTCTCTGAAAAACAGTCAATTTCAAACTGCATGTCAACTGGCAAAAGATGTATTATTATGTAATGACCGTGGTCCATGTCTAAGCCTAAGCCTAATACCATGGACAATTATTCAACTTATTTAGTCGAAATGCGGCCATCGGTCGAGCGGGTTTGTGCCTAGATTTTTGCGATTGTGAGTCGTGCACATTTATTTGTTTCAAATGACCGTTTGAACGAGTATTTGACAATGCATGCTATATACTGTTTAACTTTAAAGATCTCAGGAAGGGCCTATTTTTGCAAAGGGGCCCAGGGCCTCAAAAAATCTTAAGGTTTCTCTGGACCCAGGTCCTCAAAGAATTTTAAGACATCCCTGCACATATCCTCCCAGCAGCTACAGATATCCCGAGGTCTTCATCTGAAGAAAAGGACGTCACGTGCACCAAACTCATCATGTGACCCCCTGAAGAAGAAGTTCATGCATGATAGGTCCAGTGATCCGGCAGGCCAATGGACTGGGTTACCACGACCTATCCACCGTTGTCCAAAGCTTACATTGAACTGTTTTTCGCGGACGGGAATCCCGTAATCAGGAGGAGCCCCATCACGGTGGTACCACATGTAGCGGGCGCAACGAAGGAGGAACATATGCTGCTTCAAGAAATTCGAGCAGACTTGTTGCAAGAAGATCAGATATGTTCTACCGTCCAAAAGACTGAGCAGAAGGTATAGTCTATAAGGAATGAGATGCTCTCTCATTCCCTCCTAGAGATGTGGGAGGAAGGGAAGGAAGACTAGCCATATCAACAATCAATCTATTTGTTGATCACACACTTTATCTGCACAATTCAAATAAAGAAGAGATGTCCTCAATCTAAGCAATATGTGGATTAATAACGAGATGCGTGAATTATGAGAAGACTTTAAATATAGACCCTCTTATTTCAGGATCAAATCTACTATCCCAATTATCTGAACACTAATTAAACTTTAGTGATCAATCGTCTCTTTAATTCTTTCACCTATCAAATATTTGAAATGCTCTTATAAAATGGTATAATATCTTATCAGTGGCAATCTATCCTATCTCCCCACTTCCTCTCTCTCTCGCTAGCTTGAAAACCTAGACTATATACAGCCGACCTAATCTGAATAATTAAGGCTTCGTCTTTAGAGGGTTGGCTGTGAATAAACTCTAATTGATAGACCAAAGATTCCACTAGATGATTAAGGCAAGGACGCGGATAGATGCGTCACAAGTCTAATGAGGTAATCTCCAAGAATGCCGGTCCAAACATCGACTGAGAAATGCAGTTGAGCTGCATGTGGTTGCGCAGGATGAAGGTTCTCCAAAGAACACACATGGCCGTTATGCTGATTAATATGCTGCTGTTTTTGTTCTTTTTCTCTGCTTCTTTGCCCATAGCTTACAACTACGGCATTTGCGACCCTGCATTCGTATGTGATTCCGAATCATCTATGGACACCCCCCCTACACACCCTACAAGTTTGTCGGTCTGGTAGCGAATCACCCTGTGACGGATCTATGCGCGACCTTCTACTAATAATCCTCTTAGGTATTCTTTGGGGCCAGCAAAATTCACCAATCTTCTCCTAAGAAGGAAACGTGATATGTAAATTAAATTTATTATATATTCTAGTTAGCGAGTTAAAGGGATTAGTGACTTAGAAGTGAAGAGAATAGATAACAGAATGTTAGAAGGTTTGAAGTTTAGTTAACTAGAGGTGACAAGAAAGATACAAGGTGAAGATTACCATAAATGGTTAGAAAGTCATTGTAAAAGATTATAGTCAGGATGTGTGATAGATAAATTGAATTGATTAGAAGACTGCCCAAGTTCAGGTACTGTCACCTTCATATTACGTTGATATTTAAAGCATTACAGTCGTTAAGCGGACATTAAGCACATTTCTACCGTACAATATTTTTTTGAAGAAATATAAATTGATTTTTTTAAAAGCTCCTAGAGGGATGGAAAAAAATTCCGTATTTGTAATACTATATTGTAGGAATCGAAAGTGGTAAATCACACGATAAGTCAAATAAACAAAACAACAAAAAATTCTTTGCAGTGTAATATGATATAGATTTAATATTTTAAATTTTTTCAATGAAATAATAAAATAAACTACATATGAAGAACATATTTCTTCTATTTTTGAAACAACAAATTTACCTTAATTAAAAGCTCGATTAATCCCTCTAAGGCCAGAAAAAATCATGCACACGTATAGATCGGTCTTGTTTTAACATCGCATTTCAAAGCCACACGAGAACTATTGACAATATATTTCATAATTTTGAAGAATAGTCAAATAACGAGCACGAAAATTGATATAAGACTCATCTCTCCAAACTTCCACGCCACGACAACGTGAGGACTTTGAGCCACGACTGATTTAACTTTCAACAGTCTCTCTACACTGTGGCACCACAAGTACACGATGATGCGAAGGACCATATTATGAAGCATGGTCAAGTAATGAGGATGACACTCAAAATAGAATTCCATTCTCAAACTTCCACACTGCACATCAACGTGAGGATTTTGAGCCTCGACAAATTTAATCTTCAACAGCCTCTCCAATATGAAATGAGATTGTAAAAATATTTTTTGATGTTGGCTTTGGTATCAAATATATCTAATATATAAAATTCTCCTGTCGTGCTTGTAACCAAACTCCCCCGAAACGGCAAGACCGATTCTGACGAAATTTTGTGCGTATATTCAGTAGGTCTGAGAATAGAATGTAAACTATTTTTCATTCCGATATTGCAATTAGTTAAAAAGATATTAATTAAAAACCTTAAAACGCCTAATTGGTTTCCCTCTGCGGGTTGTTTACTTGGCAGAACTTTTCTTCCGTTTCGGCCGAGTGGTGATCCGACGTTTTCCACCATCTTAAAATTGCCATCCATTTTTTACTGTTAAAATCAGACAAAAAATAATTACAGAATCGGAAAGATAATTTATTTCACCACAATACGGTATAATTTTTTTTGCAAAATAATGATATTTTATATTTTTTAAGAATTTTTTAAAAAAGGGTTAAAACTGATGCGTTTTTATGTAAATTATTTCTAAATTGTTGCGTATGAATTTGTTTTCGTGTTATTAAAACGATATTCTACACTAAATAACTTCAAGCCTTTCTCTTTTAGATCCAGTCATTTAAAAAATAATATTTCCAAAACTTTTTTTTGAAAGATTATTCAAAAAATACTCAAAATTTTAACTTAACATTGAATAACTTTGTGATTTATGAAGATAATCGCACGAAACTGTATTTCTATGTGTAAAAAATATTATCCGTAATCTGTACGAAGATTGAAAAAATTGCTTAGAAATTACGGATTTTTAAAAAAATTTGTGATTTTCGAAAAAAAACCGTTTTTGCGAGAAATAATTTAAACAGTTTTTTTTGTACATTTTTTTTTATTTAAAAGTACTTTATTTTTGCACACAATTAATTTGTGAAGTTTGAAAAAAATAACTTAAAAATTATGCCCTAAAAATAAAAAATTAATAAAAAATGCGCGATTTTACAGTTAGCCAAACCCTGGAGTCGAAAAATAGTTTTGCACCAAAGACCTTTGAAATGATTAACCGTCAACCGCATCTAACTCAAGGGTTACACTAAAAAGTTCTGCCTTAAACAGGGGGAAATCAGTAAATTTGGCGAGTAAAAAAAAATGCGAGTGAAAAAGTTATTTTTGCTTCAATTTACATCATTTTTTCTTTAGATAATTTTCAAAATTAAATCGTTATAGATGTTAGATTAAGATGACAAAATGTATTCAATACATTTCTGAGATTCATTTAAAATATTTATCAGTATCAAAATTTTTGTTCTCTTTTATAAAACTTATAGTTTACTTTAAAATAATGCCTAATGTATAAATCTTTTTTTGACATATAATTTCATAATAAAAACGCAAAATTTGTCCATTTCGAATTTTTTTTTTTAATTATTCAGTTAAATAAGCATAATAAGCCTTAGAAAAAATAAAAGCTATGTTCAAATAAAAAATTCTTCATTATTAATTGCGTGTTATTATATCAAAAATCACTAAATTGGCATGTCACAATTAATTGCTAAATGAATATTTTGAATCAATATTAGTATAAAATAATTAATTAATTTTGTTTTGTATTTTATGATTTCTTTTAAAATGAATAAATATAGATTAATTTAAATGAAAATGATTTTTAAAAAGTTCATTGATCATTTAGAATCAGTGATTAAAAAAATAAAATGCCAAAAACTATCTTTCAAGAATTTTAAAATTTGTAACAAAACAATGATATTTGCATATTTTATGATTTTTTTTCTAAAATGAATCAAAATCGTTGCGTTTAAATAAAAATGATTTTTAAAACTTTTAGAATCAGTGATTTAAAAAATAAAAAGCCAAAAACGTTTTTGAACAAATTTTAACAAAACACTCAAAATACTTAAAACAATCATTTAATAATTTGTTCCTTTATAAAGATAATTGCATGAAACTTTTTTCCCGTGTGTCGAACATTTCAAAATATCCTCACAATTTTACTTCAAGATTTAAATAGTAGTAAAATTTTGTAATTTGAAAAAATTCTACTTTTCTGTCTTTTTCAACATACAACTATTTTTAAAAAGGCTACATTTTCGTTTTCGGGGACTAAAAAATTGCAACGAAAGAATTGAAAAGTAAGTGAGTGATTTATAAATTCGCACTGTTCACCTATTCGATGATTTTTGAAGACGGACCTCGAAATTTTCAACCATGGTCAAGTGACGAGGACGACACCTAAGCTTTTACCCACCTCTCCTAAGTACCACACCACACCAACGCAAGAACAAATTTCGAAAAAGGGAGTTTTAATGTCATAGTTAAAGAAAAATCACTCACATCACGCATACACACACATAAGTGTTATCGTCCTGAGGGAAACAGGAAATTCTCATGGGGATATTTTCACTGGTAAAAGCCAGTGCAACTCCGGGCTAAGCGGAGAGGAAAGAAACAAAGAAGTAAAAAGTAATTTCGAGAAATAATATTGGAAGTGATGATTTTGTGAAGAGAAGGGAAAATGTTGAACGAGAAAGCCATGGCACGCACTCACGGGCCATACACTCACATCGTACGCGTCACACTCACACAAAAATGCTGGCGTCAGAAAGAAAAGAGGAAATTAACATGGGGATTAAGTTATACCCTCGGTAAAAGTCCGTGCAACGCCGGTCCGGGTCAGCTAGTATATATATATATACCTTTAAAACATATATCACAATTACCTATTTTTAGAATTATTTTTGCAGAGAGGTAAATATTTCAATTTTGATAAGGACATACAATTAAATACTTTTGATAAATAAGTACATTATTACAAGTGCTTTTTTTTGTAATAAATATATTATGTACAAAATGACTTTTGTAAGCAACTATCAAGAAGTTGATTTCTGATAAAATATTGATAAGAAATATTATAAGTAAAACATATGTATAATAATATAAAATCTTATCTCTTGGAACTTTTTTTAAAAATCTTTGATGCAAGTGTCAGGTCCGTATCGTGCGTATAAAAACCAAATAAAAATATTGTGTGTGTGTGAATGATTTTTAAATATGATAAAAATAAATTAGAATATTTTATAAATTTACCATTTTCTCTCTTTTGAAACGTAGCATTCCTGAAGCATCCATGAATTTAAGATAACTTTTCCAAAAACATTTCAAATTTTATTAAATTTTTCGATATTACATCTTCAACGAGAAGTTTTCTACAAACTTTTACAGCTGAAAATGCAAACATGAAATTAGAAAATCGGTGATTTACCTCTAAGCCTAAATTTTATTCTAACTAAACTCGATATTGTTCGAAAGTTGTTGACAAAAAACACTTTGTTATTCTATTTGATGGAGATAATAGTTTTTTTTAATTAAAAGTATAAATCTGATATGAATTTTATGATATTGATGTATATAATGAATTTCGATTAAAATCTTAAATAGAATTGAAATTATGAAAAAAGGTCATAGCAAAGGGAAAAATTAATAATAAAGAAAAATGTATCATACTGAAGCTTTTGGAAGCACTTACAGCCAGTGTCACAATATGCTTTAATGACTTTCCAGAGAATAAGGAGGGTGGAAAAATTACAATTTTTTTTAGTAATACACGTTTAAATAATTCAACTAAAAATCTAGCAAATTCTACCAGTGGAACTTTGAAACTTTACATCACACACACTCATAAAAAAAAAGTGTACTAGAAAAAGTATAATAAAAAAAAAAGTATAATTTCCAAGCGAACACGGTTGAAAAACAATTTTCTTCACTTAACAGTCTCTGAGTCGTTAGAAATGTAATTTAAAAACGACTTCCAATGCTGGGTGATCTATAATTTTGTGACTCACGTTTTTCACATTAGAAAACTTCATGAATTTTTATTTTCTTTTTTTCCCTCGCGCACTTCTCTAAACGAAACCACCCCCATACCCCTATTTCTATGATGTATTATCTCATTAAAATCGAAAAGACCAAAGATGAGTTTGGAGGCAAAAAATAAATAAATAATAATATAAAAAAATTACATCTTTTTTTTCTCTCCCACCCCATCCCTCCGAGGCAAGTTGAGCTGTCTAATTACTAGTTTCCAACTTTATCACGATTCAGCATCTTTTCTTTCTCACAGTTGCCACCCATCTCTCGTAATTTTTGTTATTTTTTTCTCTCCTCTTTTTACAATTATCGTCTGCCGTTTTCGTTTTTATTAATAAAAGTCGATTGAAAACATTCCGATAGAGCGTTTTATCGGTGAGGTGTTATCGTTTGAGAGTGCAACTCGATATGAGACTTGGGTGCAGAGTTGTTTTATGACAACATCGGCTATTAATCTTTTCGCACGCTTAGTTTTGTGGATGTTAGAATAATGAGACCGACAGACACAGCCATTTTTTCTCTCTCTCTCTCTCTCGATTTATAATTTTTGCTGTGCTCGAAGCCCTTTTAATTGAGTGTTGCATGAATATTGCATTATATTTTACCACCAATGTACAAGTAATTTATGTTTTGATATTTTTAGTTGTAATTACTTCTTGGCACGCTTGAAATGCAGGGGGATTCACTAAGAAGTACATACTTTTCAGACGCTGTAAAACAGTAACAGTCAAAGAGGTGCACCACCTCAGCAAACCATAAAAGTTACATGTACTCTTAAAGTTTGTGTCCTACCCCTGACGGAAGTGATGTAACATGGTCATGTGACTATCAGTCGAAATGGTGGTGTCTGCAGTGGAAAAGCCTTTTCGTGTTCTTGAATTTAGCGAAGTGTCACGAGGATGTTAACTCTTTAGTTGATGCCACAGTCGAAGAAGACATTGATAATTTTTTCCCCAATTGGAAAAAGTCAATGGCGTAACGAACACCCCTGCAACCCCCGCATCGTGGGGGACCCAGGCTTCTAAGGGGCCCAAAGCCTGACTGACTGCAAGTACCTACACTCTATAAAATTCAACATGGGGGCCCAAAATCTAACTTTTCAGGGAACCCAGATGCTCTCAGTTACGCCACTGGACATGGTGCCCCACCACACCAGTGGGGTAACGGAGAACATTAGGGTTCCCCTGCAAAGTCAGGTTTTGAGCCCCTAGCCGGATCTTATAAAGGACAACAAAACCATATATAGTCAGGCTTTGGACTCCCTAGGACCCTGTCCCCCCCGCGGTGCGGGAGTGTACGTTACGCCACTGCACTACACACTGGTCAGCGAACGTACGAGATTACCTTGATAAATATCTTCTTCATCAATGGATTGGACGAGCAACGGACTATAGCCTGCCACTTACCCAATGGCCTTGGGATTTCTTCCTGTGGTACGTAAAGGTTTTCGTCTCTCCTTTTCTAGTTCATCTAGCTCAGTTTTTCCCAAAGTGGTCTATATGGACCCCCAAGGGTCTATGACGATCTGAATGGGGTCCACGGCAGCGAAAAAATAGTTTGGTGGTCTATGAAGTATTAAGGGTGGGTCTACGATGATTACTCTCATTTAACCAGATCATGACTTTAATTTTTAAAAAAAATTTAATCAATCAATTATTTATTTAACAAATATATTTTCTAAATTTAATGCGGTTAATTTGCAGTTCCTAGGCAACAGCATAAATTTAATTAAAACGACCATCATTTTGACGTTTTTTGCCAGAATTAAGCTAAAGGAGTGAAAAAGTAACGTTGCAAATTTTCCTAGTTTCTCAATTTGTCACAGACAATCTGCCATGAAAATGACATTTTAACCTATGTTTAACTTTTAAAAGCCCTTTATTCAGATTTTGAAACCAGATTTGAGAATACTTTGATTATAGTGATACCACAGTAGGCAATGAATTCATACTGTCACATCGAAAAATGAATGTCAAATTACGAGAGGAATTGATAGGAATAGACTCTAACGGAGATATTGAAGTAAAGTTTAGAAGCTGATATCAGCATTTTTGGCTTCAAAACGATATTCTATTATTTATGCGTAATAATGGAATATCTTGAGAAAGATTTTAATTGCTTTTTCTAGTGATGAGTTTTAGTAAGGTTGCCAAACTCCAGAAGAAGAATAGACACTACTAACCGATGAGATTTAGGGTTAAATCTGACAAGATTGATGCCAAATGTGGAAAATTTGTTATTGAAACACTAAATTCACCCCCCCCCTCGTCCATTAAAAGCACTTGCTTGTTGCTCAGTTACTTTATGTAACAAAATTTTATATATTAATTAAATTTTAATTTAATTAATTAAGATGTGTGTGTGTGCTTTTTAAGTTTTAAACACTATAATCTTCACTACAGTTAGAAATTTAAATCTTTTAAAGTAGCACTATACCAGCTGACAAAAAGACATTTAAATCGATAAATTTGAAAAAAATCAGTATTAGGTAAGTAGGGGGTCTACGCCAAACCAATAAACATGCCAAGAGGTCTATGGAACAAGAAAGTTTGGGAACCTCTGATCTAACTTAAACAGCATATCACAATCACTATCGATGGACTTGATTCGGATATCTTAACGCGCATTTGGACAGAAGTGGATTATCATCTCGATGTATGTCGTGTGACTAAGTGTTCACACATAGAACATATGTGACTGTCTCTAACAAAGCTTAAAACAATCCCGTACACACAATTCTGTTACAGGTAATATATACTTGATTTTTCGCGCATTGAAACTGTATACTTCTTTATGAATCAGCCTGTATTATAATATATACGTATATTGAAATTAATGTGTAATGACTGGCTCTTACTCGCTCTCTTTTCTGGGTATTTAATGCTATTGAGAGACGATAAAGTTGTTTTTTTAAAGTTATTGATATCTGGGTTCTAGGACTAAGCTTTCGAATATACAGGATTATTCATAATTCCCTACAAGGTTTTGGAGCACTGTCGTGAGAAAAAGACGTATACAAAACAAATAATAACATTGATTTATATGCCATATAATTAAGGCATCACACAAAGAACACCTGTTAAGTACGCAAGTTAAATGCTTCTGTATTCTTTCATAGATTATTCTAACTTTGGTATAAATTGGGGTTCATTGAGCACAGTAAGTTTTGTGAACCACTGCACTAAAGAGAGACTTTTTTGAACCATCCCGATTTTTTTACATTTTACTTACGCTTTAACATCCTAAGTCTACAATACTACTTGTAGCCTCGGTAGCCTAGTGGTCAAGGTATTGGGTCACGGCAGGCATGTCATGAGTTCGAGCCCAGTACCACTAAAGACCCGCCGTGTAGGGGAGCGATGCATGTTAAATCTGTCGAGTGCTCAAACGTTATCCCGTTGGTGCGTTAGTTAGGAGAGGGGTGCCAGCTCAGGTGTCGTCCTCGTCACTTGACCATGGTTCAAAGTTACGAGGACTGTCGCTAAAAAGCCTAGCGTAGTTAAACAGTGCGACGTTGATATTCCCTCTCTCACTCTACAATACTACTTTCAAATGCTTTCTCTTCAAAAAAAATCCAGTATTTTTTCCAGAAAGGCAATGATCTTCAAACCTTTTCAACTCATGGAATCCCTAGAATTAGGAGGTGTTTTCGTGGAACCCCTAGAACTAGAAAGTATTTTCGTAGAACCCTATTCCACACACACACTTAAAATACATCTTAAAATAATATTTAAAATAGACTGACAATAGATAAATACAAAGACAATTAAAAAAGTATTTCATTTATTATTACAAAATTTTAATCTACTTTTAATATAATTTACTCATTAATTATATTAATCTGAGATAAAAAAAAAAAGTCACCTACCCATGCATTATGTTTAGTAACTGGGATATGTGCGTGCATTTCTTCACACAAACTGTCGAAGTCTAGTTCTGTTGAGAATAACTGCAAATGCATCACGTATTCTGAGTTTCATTTGTTTTTGTAGCCACTCACGTTTGAAATATTTTTTACTTGTATACGTTGGTCTGAATGGCATTGAAATGTTTACAGCTGTGTGAGAAGTTCTGTGTATTTTGCTTGAATTCGTAACAGAAAATTTAGGATCTGTTCTTGCTTAAATTTAGAATTTTAATCTATTAATATGTCGTATGTTTATACAAAAATAAAAAGGTGAATTTTCCATTAGAAAAATATTTAATTTTGCAAGACATTATACTAACATGTGTAAAATTATCTCATGAAACTCAGAAGAGTAAACAATAAAAGATTTACAATTTAGTAAGAAGTATATATAAAGATAAAACGTTTTAATATTCTTGTGTGATATTATAATAAAAGTTTAAAAAAGTATTGCAAAATAAGGCTATTATGAATCAATAAAATGTTCAGTTTCTTAACGACAGGGATGAGCTTTAAATTCTTGTGGGTATACAAACATTATACAGAGCATAAATCAATTTTGCATACGGATTTTTAACATAATTTTCGATTTTTTGTTGTTGTGACTCGTGTAACCCGAGGGTTGCGTGGAACACAGTAAAATAAATTAAGTAGTAAAATAAATTAACCCAACCACAAAAGAGGAAAGGAAGAGAGAAAAAAGAAAGCACAGCGCACATCTGTTCGTCAGCTCGATTCCACTAGCCCTACCGTTGCAGAGAGAGAGAGTGCTACTTTAATAAACATAGACTCGGCGCTTTAATTTGTAGACAAAAAAGTAATATTTTTTTCACTAAAGGGTTGCGTAATGGCGACTAAGCCTGTGCAGACAAGGCAATAGTCAACGGTCCCAAACTTCCACACCACACCCATCTGAGAACTTCGACCTTCGAAAATGTGGATCCGCTCCTCTACCCGGCGGGTCTTTGTTGACCGAGGCTCGAACCCGTGATTAGACATTGTCCGTGATCATTACCACTTTGCTTACGTGGCCACTAATTTATCAATATGAGCTAATAAGAGGTTTAAGCACCAGAAATACAACACTGATTTATTATTAACGTCACATATTAAAAACTACAAAAGAGCTATTGGCGACGAGCCTGATAATTTTGAACTATGGCCAATCAACGAGGACGACGCTTGACTGGCATCTCACTCAACTAAATTCACCATGCCAATGAGAGAACTTTAGACCCCGACATTTTTAAAGTGCATTAGTCCAACTACACGATTGATTTTTATTGAAATTAGAACTCGGGGGTGCCAGCTCAAGTGTCGTTCTCATCACTTGACCATGGTTTAAAATTACGAGGTCCGTCGCCCAAAGCCCTCGAGTAGCTAAGCAGTATGACGTTAATGTTCCCTCACTCACGCCACTGAAGACACATCGTATACAGGGGATGATACATGTTATATCTGTCATGATTCAAAGTCCTCCCGTTGACGTAGTATGGTAGTTAGAAGAGGGTGGTGCCAGTCCAGGTGTCGTTTTTGGCACTTAATCGAGGCTTAAAATAACGAGATCCAACGCCAGTTGTCCTCGGGCCGTAAATGGTTGATTAGTAATCCGTAAGATATCACCTCAAAAGATATAATTTATTATTTTTTTGTTTTTTGTTTTTAAGCAAAAGCTTAACGTTGTATCGAAATTGTTTGACTTTTACCAAATAGTTTTTCTCCCACTAGAGTTTGTATATATTGGACCACAAGAAAATTCAATTCCTTTGATAATTTTTCGATGTTCTAAGGTAATCGTTAACATAAATCTATCTTACACAACTACAATAGAACGTCGTTTATCCGAATCAATTGGGACCGGACACCGTCCGGAAACGCGATTGTTCGGATAGCTGAAAACCGAATGTGATCCTTGCAGCATATGAAGCCGGACACTAGACGAATATTGAAAATCATCATATGCTGGAGACGTGCTTAAAGAAAAAGCAAAATGTCGCAATTTTACCTTTATTGTAGAAAATAATCACTTATTTTTCGCTGTACCATTGTACACCTTCGTTTTTTCGCTGCAAGATCTCTGATTCTCTTGAGCAGCAGTTGAGTAGGACAGCACTCTGATGGTTGTTCGTTCCACTCCATAGCTGTCTCTGACGCAGAACCGCGTCAGCATTTGTTGGATCCTTGCTACTTTCGTTGTTGTCCTCGTCTTCGTCCGTTTCATCGTCGACAGAGTCGGATTTTTCTCTCTTGCACGAAAGTCCCAATTTCGTCATCATTTGGCATTTTAAATCCGCTGCATCGCATGGCATCCAGGTAGTTTACATCAACAAATCTTAACAAAAGAGTACGTATACATCCCCTCACTTGGAAACAATCTGACCTAATGTTCCGCACAGATGTTTACCGAATCACACAACTGAAATTCCCCAAATATCCCCTTGGGTTTTCCCGTCACTTTTGGCATCACGCGAAACAACTGTTGAGCATTGCACTGTTCGAAAACGGATCCGGACTTTGGTCCGGATAATAAACGTTCGGATAAACGACGTTCTACTGTATGATTTTAATTTCCACCTTCTTCCTCCCATGCCTTTAAAAGAAACTAATTCAGTGTGTTTAACCAATTAGCTAAGAGAGTTTATAATAACGTTGCTCTCTAAAGCAACACGAGGGCTATTGGCGACGGACCTCGTAATTCTGAGCCTTGACGAGAACAACACCTGAGTGGGCACCCCTCTCTCCTAGCTACCATACCATGTCAACGGGTGGACTTTGAGTCATAGCAGATATAACGTGCATTAGCCCTCTATACGACGAGTCTTCAGTGTCTCTAGGCTCGAAATCACGCGCCGGCCACGAGTCGGTGAACCACTTGGCAACCGCGGTCAATAGTTATTTTTACCAGTGATTCCCAAAGTGGTCTATATAGTGGCCGCGGTAGCCAAGTGGTCAAAGCATCTGATACTGGCTAGCGTGTCATGAGTTCGATCCCAGTACCACTGAAGACCCACCGTATAGGGAAGCGATGCACGTTAAATCTGTCGAGAGCTCAAACGTCCTCCCGTTGGTGTGGTGTGGTAGTTAGGAGAGGGGTGCCATCTCAAGTGTCATCCGCGTCACTTGACCATGTTTCAAAATTACTCGGTCAGTCGCCAAAAGTCCTCGTGTATAGCTGAACAGTGCGACGTTAATATTCACTCACTTACTCAGTGGTATATATATAGACCCCCAGGGGTCTATGATAACATGCAAGGGGTCCACGTCAGCAAAAAAATAATTTGGGGGTCCATGAGATGTAAGTGGGTGTCATTAAACTAGATTATGCCTTTAATTTTAAAAAAAAAAAATATATATATATACTAGCTGTTACCCGCCCGCTTCGCTGGGTATTTCATGATGTTTTATAAATTTTTACTGCTTATATATATGTATAAATTATTGATATCTAAGTCCTAGCATTAAGAATTCGATTGTATTGAAAAATATACTTAGACCTGTAACTGTCACCTCTTGATAAATAAAAAGGGCAGAACTCATCTAATTTGTATTTTCTAAAAATCTCTAAAATTGAAGTATAGAATGATGTTTGCTCTTTCGTAACCCAAAAACCAAGTGGATTCCCGCAAAACCAATTTTCACGGTGGATCTCTACTCCGTAAATTGAACATGCAAGCCAAATTTCAAGTCTAAATCAAACAGAAAAAAACAAAGTTTTACTATCAATATCCCCGTAATCCCATGTGTTGAGAGCCGTTTTCCAAAATAACCTCTCTTAGCGGATTTCAATTCAACAAAAGAAAAATGCAAACCAAAATTCATTATTATAGTCCTTGTAGCTCGAAAAAATGATTTTTTTTGTGTCAATACGTCCCAGTAACCCCTGCACCCCTCCGCAGAACTTGATTTACTTAAAATACATTCTTAGTGCATCCCTATTCAACAAAGAAACATGCTTAAAAAAATTTCAAGTATATGGGTCTAACAATTAAAAACAGGAATTTTTTTCTGTAACTCCTCTTGACCCCTCGCAACCCTCCTTGGGGGTCAATTTTCGTTTTACTCTTTGTTAGAGGAATTATATTCCATGAAAGGAACCTGCCTACCAATTTTCAAGCAGGATGATCAAATAGTTTAAAAATGGAAATATTTATCGATTACGCCTCTTAATCTCCCGAAATTAAACTTAGTAGTTGATATTCGCAAAACCCATTTTGTAGCGGTTCTCTACGAAAGGAATCTGCTTATCAAATTTCAAGAATATACGTCTAATAGTTTAAAAATGGGGATAATTATCTACAACGCCACTTCGGTGTCTATTTTCACAAAACCCATTTTGTAGAGGAATTGCACTCTATGAAAGGAATCTGCTTAGCAAAATTTGTGCGTCCAATAAATTGAAAATGCAAAAAAAAATTATCAATAACGCCCTTTGAACCCCCGCATCGTCACCTAAGGGTCTATTTTCACAAAACACATTTTGTAGTATATCTCTATCCTATGAGAGGAATCTGCTCACCAAATTTTAAGACTGTGCGTCTAATAGTTTAAAAATAGAAATAATTACTTATATCTGCCCTTAACCCCCCGCAACACCCCTTGGGGATCAATTTTCACCAAACCCGTTTTGTAACGGATATGTACTCCATGAAAGAAACATTCCTACCAATTTTCAAGCAGGTAGGTCAAGTAGTTTAAAAACGAAAATATTTATCTATTACGCCACTTAATCCCCCGCAACGCCACTTAGAGGTCTGTTTTCACAAAACCTTCTTATAGCTAATCTCTACTCTATGAAAGAAATCTATTTATCAAATATAAAGACTGTGCGTCTAATAGTTTAAAAATGGAAATAATTATCTATAACGCCCCTTAAGTCCCGCAACGCTACTTGGGGGCAATTTTCATGAAACCCATTTTGTAGCGTTTCTCTACCCTATGAGAGGAATCTGCTTACTAAGTTTCAAGACTGTACGTCTAATAGTTAAAAAATCGGAATTTATAACGCCCCTTAAACCCCCACCCCGCAACACCCCTTGGGGTCAATTTTTTAAAAACCCATTTTGTAGCGGATATTTACTCCATGAAAGAAACTTACCTACCAATTTTCAAGCAGGTAGGTGAAGTAGTTTAAAAACGGATATATTTATCTATTACGCCCCTTAATCCCCCGCAACGCCACTTAGAAGTCTGTTTTCACAAAACCCGTTTTGTAACTGATCATTATTCTACGAAAGGAATCTATTTATATCAAATTTAAAGACAGTGCGTCAAATAGTTTAAAAATGAAAATAATTATCTATAACGCCCCCTAAGCCCCTGCAACGCTACTTGGGGGACGATTTTCACCAAACTCATTTTGTAGCGGATCTCTACTGTATGAAAGGAATCTGCTAACCCAATTTCAAAATTGTACATTGAGTAGTTTAAACATGGAAACAATTATTTATAACGCCCCTTGCGTTTCGTATTTCGGAAAATCCGTTCTTAACTGATGTCTACTCTATGAAAGGAACATGTCTACCAAATTTCAAGTATGTAGGTTGAATAGTTCCAGAGATATCGTGATTAGTCAGTCAGTGAGTCAGTCAGTGAGTCGCTTTTCTCCTTTATATATATAGATATCAAGTGAAAACCAAATTTTACCTATTTGACAAGTTTATTTACTAAATTTCAAGAGGTTAATTTGCACTTACAAGGTGATAGCATAAATTTATTATTTTTATTAAAACAAGAACCATTTCAGCGTTTCTTTCCAGAATTAAGCTTAGGAAGTATAATACCAGAGGTCCCGAATATTTTTTTTTCTCAATTTGTCACACATAATCCTTGAGGATGTTTTAACCTATATTCGACATTTAAATGCCTTTTACTCAGATTTTGAAACTAGGATTGACAATGCTTTGACTATGGTAGTACCATAGTCAATAAAATCCTATGGTCACATTGAAGAAACAATGTTATATTACAAAAAACTGATTACAATAAACACTAACGAAGATCTTAAATGTTTAGAAACGGATGTCAGCTATTTTGGCTTTAAAAAGGCAAACCTGTTATTTGTCCCAAATTATGGAATAACGTGAGTAAATTTTTAATTTCTTTTCCCAATGAGAAGGACTTTCAGAATGGGGTTTCCAGTCTCCAAAACAAAAACAGAAAGAAACAAGATATCAATTGGCATGGCCAAGTAATTTTAGCGCGTTTTTCACATGTTGTATTTTACAATAATGCAACTAATGAACTTTTTACTAACAGAAAGTAGTGTGTGTGTACTGTAGCACTCCTCTAAATGTACTACTATTGAGCTGTTTGCATTCTCGTTCTATTTGCAACATTGTCACGTGGATTGATTGGAGAACGTGACCATTCTGCTCGTCTCTGTTGATGTTCCTCACGGTCTGCTTTCCTTTCACTTTTTCCAGTCAACGTTCTTTTCCTTCCCATTTTCAGGTTTCAAAAAAAATTTTCTCACTTTTAGTTTTCAAAAAAATGTTTCACACTTTTAGTTTTCAAAAAAACTATTTTCGCTTCACACTATATATCTTATCATTTTACTGTTTAAAAAGAGAATGAAATTAAAAAAGTAAAATCAGAGCCTTTTATACCTGTTTTCTGAACTTTTTTTGTGAAGATTTCCTCCAAAATGCAGGTAGATTTTTTTTAAAAAACTTTTCGCAAACAATAAATTTACTAGGTAAAATTTGAGAAAATTTTGTTATAAACTAGCGATATTCAGGAAAATTTGTAGGAAAATTCGGGAAAACTATGGGAAAATTTAAATAGGATTCGGCTCATCTAGGGCACAAATGCGACCCAATGCCGAAAACCCTAGGTCAATTGGTTGCTTATTGGCTGAGAAAAAGGTACGACAAAATATGGAACGAAGACGAAATTTGCGTCCTAATAGCGCTTTTGTTCCACTACGTGAAAAACGCGCTAAAAACTGGACACTACTAACAGAGTAGCCTGACAAGATTGATACCAAATGCTGAAAATTTGTTATTGAACCCCCGGATCCATCCCTCCCATTAGAATCATTTGTTTGTTGTTTAGTTATTTTATTTAACTGAGTTAATTTATGTGCGATGAATATCCCCTGAGTGTTAAATCCCCTGAGTGATGAATGTCCCCTGAGTGTAAGTCCCTGATATCAGTGTTGGGTGTTAAAATAAAGATCAACCATAATCACAAAACAAATCTATTTTATTGTTCTATCAATCTACTAAAATGAACCGGGTTGAAAATGCACTTATATTTAACCCGGCATCCCTCGCGGGAAAAAAACGACCTTAAGTTCTCGCGCAGGGTGTGTCATACCCAAGGGTATTTACATTGTGTTTTTACCGTAAAATTTGTATACGAAGATTACAAAGGAAGAAAAATGTAATTTAAGTGTGAAATTACATTTTGCCCACTTACATTTAGTTTTTCTGTTTCTTTTATAAGGGCATTCTGTGCATTGTATATACACTCCTTTAATCGCGTCGTGAGTGTGTGTGATGTTTTACACTGGATCTTAATTTTTTTAAAATTTGCATCTTTTTAAAACTAAACATATAGGAGTAAACTACTTTATTCTTTAAATTTAAAAAATTTTGAATTTCTTTTTTATTTTCTCTTATTTTGTTCTAGCAATAGTTTTTTTTCTTCAAAAGTTCATCTGAAAGTGGATAAGATGTGTATCAGTTATCTTCTTTAAAATGACGTTCTTCTCAAATGTTTTTGTGTCCTCTACATATAAAACTTTTATTTTCAACGGTGTCTCCCTTTTCTAAATCTGGATCAATTTCAGTGGGCGTGCTTGCTGTTATACTCTTCATTTGATTTTTCCTTAACATAACAGCAAAGAGAATTTCGTCATCCGAAAATACTGTTGTACTATATCTATTAAGTACCGTATTTATTAAATTACTTAAATATCACATTTCTTCATCATAACTACAATAATACGCCATAGCGTAAGGAAGATTTAAAACGTGTTCATGAAATCAGAACTGTAACGGTGATTCACGCGCAGGGTTATGACATACCCGCGAAGAGGTGATATCCAAAAATATATATTTAGAATTCACCTACAAGCTAAGGCCCCTTTGAAGGATATGACCTTAAAGTCAGCTACAGGAGAAACTATCCACTTTCCAAAGAAGGCTTAAAAGGAACGTTGAAAAAAGTTAGACGGTGGGTATAACACACCCTGCGCGAGTAGTGCCGGGTTAAGTATTGGAGCAAAAGCGAGGTAGACGAGATATTTAATTATGAATTGAATCCCTTACATTTGGAACGCTTTGGTAATATACATTCTAAATAATCGTAATTCCTTTCTTAGCTATTCGACTTCTAGTCAATATTATTTTGATTCAAATATATTTTATTGACTAAATCGTGATTTATCAGTCTTAAATATAACGTAATTAATCGACGGGTAACTCTCGACTAGCTTTCTACTACTACTTTAAGTTAATCATACACTAACTTCTATCATCTAACTCCACGAATAGACCCGTTACATATGTATTAATTAACATTTAATTTAATTAACAGTGCTTTTTGAATTTTAAACACAAAGCTTCATTATACAGTTGGAAATTAATTCTTTTAAAGTAGCAGTAGTACCAGCTGTCAAAAAGACATTTAAGTTGATAACTTTGCAAAAATTGAATATTAATTAAGCAGGGGTCTACCCCCTAAACTGGAAAACTGAGCAAGTGGTCTATGAGACAAAAAAGTTTGGGAATCTCTGCCAATATTATATATATATATGTGGGATTTGAAGAAGGAAAGGAAGTATCACTCTTTTTCTTCTTTCCCGCCGGCCGAAATGATTGACACTCAAACTTTTCTTTTTATTCAAGGATTATTTATTTTTTCATATCCGTTCGAAGCGCCTGTAGTGCGAGCCGCTGATTGGCTGTCTTTTTTTTTATGCAATTGCATGATTTCGAAATGAAATAGTTTAGTCAGTCTGTGTTCTGGCTCACGGCATGGAGCCGACGGCTGTGTTGTTTAGCTCTTTAAATGAATGTAAATTGTCCCCTAGATGTTAAAACCAAATAAAATGTTTTTGTTAAACATTTTTGAGAAGTTATTTCTCATGAACTCTCACAGATTGGGGGTTCGTAGCCGGGATTGAATTTTAGGGAAATCCCCGCAGATTAGTTTGTCGGCTCTGACATGCTTGCGTGAGAAAAAAACAGCCAACTGTCTCTCGGCTTTTAGGAAGCCGTTACGATTTTGTTCCGGGCTCCAGTTTTGCGGATTCCAGTATTGTTCCGGGCTCCAGTTTTGCGGATTCCAGTTGTGTTCCGGGCTCCAGTGTTGCGGATTCCAGTTTCGTTCGGGTTCCAGTGTTCCGGATTCCAGTTTCGTTCGGGTTCCAGTGTTCCGGATTCCAGTTTCGTTTCGGGCTTCATTCTCGCTCCGGCCCTGCAGTTTCCTCGTCTGGTTTTTTGTCCGGCACCGTTTCGCTTTTGTGCGTGTTCATCTATAGTCCTGCCTAGTGGACTCAAAAAGTTCAGTGATCTTGCTGTATTGCGTCAGTGACAGTCTCGTGTTTCGTCAGTGACAATCTCGTGTTTCGTTTTCACCAGTGTCCGGTGTATATTTCAAGAGTGGACTACCTGAAGAGTCAAGATAAGTACTGTTTTGATTTTCACCAAATTTTGATTTATGGTGCTATGCTTTTTTAGTTGTGAAAAGTGAATAATTTCAAATCGTTAACTTGATCAGTATTGTTGTTTCGATTATTGATATTTTTATTTGATCAATTTTAGAACAGATTTGGTAATAGTATTGATGTTTTTGAAAGTATTACATTACAGTGTTATATATTTTGTGATGATATGATATAATTCTTTTCATGCAAGTTTCGGTTGAATTTGATCAATTTTAGTATAGATTTAGTAATTTTATTGATATTTTTGGTTTTTTTTTAAAGTATTACAGTACTGTGTAATGTTTTGTGCTAATAGGATTTAATTCCTTTTTAAGTGAGTTCAGTTATTCTTAATCATTGTGTGTGTTAAGAAATGCTTAGAATGCTAATTTCAGGTTATTTGATAACAGAAAAAAGTACATTTTCTTTCTTTTAAAAAACGAAAGTAGATTTTATTTCTTTTGAAAACGAAAGAAGATTTTCTTTTTTTAAAACCCAAACTAGGTCCACAGTTGTGATTTAAAACCAGTGTTTACGAATAATTTATGATTTATCTTGTCAAATAAGAATGAAAAATCTTTATAGTAAGTGTTAGCTGTTGGTATAGTACCAGAGTTGAGTAAATCTTGTGATCCACACTGTTTGATAGTGCAGTACTAGGTAAGCATTGTGACTATTGTGTTGGTACTACATTGCACGTGCATATTGTTGAAAAGTGAACATAATCATATTACGTATAACATATTTGTGATTAATATCTCTTTAACGAGGTATGAGCCAATTAAATTCTAATTGTGTTTGAAAGGATAAAATTCACTGACTTGTGCATGAAGTCATTGCCTAACGCGCAGTCTAAATTTAACCTTGTTTTTTTTTTTAAATCTTAAAAGTTGTTAGGGTGTAATTAAAAAGATTATAAACACCAGTGGTGTGCATAACAGTGCATAGTTCTTGTTTGTTATGGTAGATATTATTTTTCAATATAAAGGTAGTGTCTTTGAATGTTAGTATTGGATTTCTTTTTGTTTTTTCCAATTATAAAAGTCAGTATTGATAATTTTTTAGAAGCTAATTATTACTAGTGCCTCATTAAGTACCGAACTCTTTCGTAATGGCATTTTTAGCGAAAGGTAAAAAGGCGGATCTGGTGAACGTCTGTGAAGAACTCGGTGAAAATGTTCCACCGAACAGCAGAGTTCCCGACATTAAGCACATAATTCTTGAAAGTAAGAATTTTAACGAAGAGGCAGTCCGAATTATGTTGGATAGAATAATCGGAGAAAGACTTGAAGAAGCAGAAGCTGAGCGTCAGCAACTTGAACATGAAGCTGAGCGGCAACGACTTGAACGTGAAGCTGAGCAGCAACGACTTGAACGTGAAGCTGAGCAGCAACGACTTGAACGTGAAGCTGAGCAGCGACGACTTGAACGTGAAGCTGAGGCTGAGCAGCGGCAAATTGAATTACAACGTTTAGAGATCCGACGTTTAGAAGTGCATGCAGCCCCAGCAGCCACGACGCCCCCTGGAAGAACTGAGGAGGTTCATCATAAGATCCCTTTGGCACAAATCACGCCTAAGTTTGATGAGAAGAAAGATGAGATGAGTCTTTTTCTCGTCAACTTTGAGAGGCGAGCTGAGATGGCCAGAGTACCAAGAGAAGAATGGGTAGTTTACCTACTCCATGTCATGCCACCGGAGATCTCTGACATGTTGGCGAGGGAGACAGCTGAAAACGCGAATAACTACTACTATGTTAAGGAGCTGGTTTTGAAAAAGTACAAGTTGTCTGCAGAAAAACTTAAAACTCTATTTTACAGACATCAAAAGGACCCTGAAAAGACTTGGCGTAGTTTCGCCCACGAATTAAGTTGCTACTTTAGGGAATGGATTTCTACTCTAGAGATAACCACTTTTGAAGGCTTAGTAAACCTACTTATTGCTGAGCGAATAAAGGCAAAAGCTCCTGAGGATATTAAAGATCATTTTTTTGGAGAGTGGCTCGAATTGAAACAGCCTGAAGAACTCGCCAATAAATTCGACGAATTTGAAAGCTTAAAAGATAGCTTAAGAAATAACCACCACGGTAGGAAACAGAATGAGAGTCGTCCCAGTCATAACGACAAATCAAGGTTCCAAGATAATCGCAGAAAACTTAGCGACAACCATGCAAGGTTTAGAGACAACCGTGGAAAATATAATGACAACCATGGTAGATCTACAGAGAATCACACGAGATTCTACGATAAACGTCAAACAAAGACTGAACCGGGAGGCAGAGGTTCCATGCCAGCCCAAAGCGAGACTTCTGGACAGAAGAATTTTCGTTGCTATGAGTGCGATTCTCCTGACCACCTAAGAAATGCATGTCCCTAATTAAGAAGAAGTCAAGGGAATGAGATCAACACGCACTCTGACACGCATCCTGTTCACATCGTCAATGAAGTACCAGAAGAAGCAATAGAATATCCAGATGTAGATTTGCAGAAGTTTACTAGACAGGTCAAGATAGGAGACTTTGTCGTCACAGCCTTATTGGATACAGGCAGTGTACGCAACCTCATACGTTTTGACGTCTACAAGAGGATGAATCCAAAAACTAAACTTTGGAGAGAATCAACGGTCCTGACCGGACTTGGTCAGGGACAAGTTAAAACACTTGGATCCTTCAGACATGTTGCGGAGATAGACGGACACGTTTGCCGTCTAGACTTTCAAGTTGTCCCCAGCGCAGCTCTTAAGTTTGAGGCAATCATTGGGTCAGCATTCCTCGCCCATACTCCCTGTCCTTTTCATGAAGAAAAGGTGAAACCAGAATCTCCAGATTGGATTTTCAACATTTCGAGGAAAGAAGAGCAAGACGAGTTAGACCTGCGACACATTCAGAATGCTGAAATTGCCTGTCGCGTTGAAGACATGGTGTCTTCGTATCAACCAAAGAAGACGGAATCTACGGATGTATCAATGAAGATCATCCTTGAAGACGAAATACCAGTTTATCAAAGAGCTAGAAGACTCTCGTTTCCAGAACGACAAGAGGTCAATAAACAAATCGACGAATGGATCAGAGATGGAATCATTCGCCCTAGTTCGTCGGATTATGCTAGTCCGATAGTTTTAGTAAAGAAGAAAGACCACTCAACAAGACTCTGTGTGGACTATCGACAGTTGAACCGGAAGCTGGTAAAGGACAGATTTCCACTTCCTTTAATCGAGGATGTACTAGATAGACTTCAAGAGGCTCGAGTATTCACAACCCTTGATCTGAAGAATGGCTTTTTCCACGTAAATGTTGACGAAGACAGCAAAAAATATACATCTTTCATTGTACCTGATGGGCAGTACGAATTTAATAAAGTCCCGTTTGGCCTAAGTACAAGCCCAGGAGTTTTCCAGAGATATGTAAATAGCATTTATAGACAACTAATAAGTGAAGGTACAGTAATAACTTATATGGATGACCTAATAATACCTTCTTTGGATGAAGCAGATGGTCTTAGAAAGCTAAAGAAAGTATTTGATTTGGCAGTGAAATATGGACTTGAATTCAAGTTTAAAAAGTGTCAGTTCCTGAAAAAAGAAGTTGAGTTTCTTGGGTACGTTGTGAAGGAAGGAACCATACGACCTTCAGATTCGAAGACTCAAGCAGTTAAGAATTACCCTACTCCTAAGACAGTTAAACAAGTACAAAGTTTTTTGGGTTTAACTAGTTACTTCCGGAAATTCATCCCAGGATATGCCGGTATCGCCAAACCATTGAGTGATCTACTTAGAAAAGATCATCCGTTTACGTTTGAAGCCGTACAGAAAGAAGCTTTTGAGAGACTTAAGGAGACGCTGTCTGAAAGCCCTGTCCTAAAGATATTCAGGCAAGGTACAAGAACTGAGTTGCACACTGATGCGAGTAAATACGGCTACGGTGCCGTACTACTTCAAGAAGCTGATGACGGAATGTTGCATCCTGTCTATTATATGTCCCGAAAGACTAGCCCAGCCGAAGAAAAATACAGTAGTTATGAGCTGGAGGTCTTAGCCATTGTGCAAGCCCTCAAGAAGTTTAGGGTCTACCTATTCGGCAATAAGTTCAAGATTGTGACAGACTGCTCCGCTTTTCAGATGACGATGAGCAAAAAAGACCTGGTTACACGTATCGCAAGATGGGCCTTCCTCTTAGAGGAATTCGAATACGAAATAGAACATAGAGCAGGACAAAAGATGCGACATGTTGATGCATTGAGCAGGTATCCTATAATGATAATTACCGATACTATCACAGCAAAATTAAGGATATCCCAAGAAAAGGACGACTACATCACCACTCTTAAGTCCTTATTGAACGAGGGCCAAGATCAAGAGTACTTCATGAAGAATAAGATCCTGTATAAGTACGAAAATGGCCGAGAATTAGTCGTAGTACCAGAAGGAATGCAGACAGAGCTGATCAAGATGGCTCACGAGAAAGGACATTTTGCAGTCGCCAAAACAACAGATATTGTGAAGCAAGAGTTTTACATTCCGAAATTGCAGTCTAAAGTGGAAAACACAATAGCGCATTGTATACCATGCATCCTTGCAAACAAGAAAACCGGCAAGAAAGAGGGGATGTTGCATCCAATTCCCAAAGAAGATACCCCTCTCCACACCTACCATGTAGACTTCATAGGACCAATGCCCTCGACAAACAAGAATTATCAGCATATTCTGACTGTCGTAGATGCGTTTTCGAAATTCGTGTGGCTCTATCCTACGAAGTCCGTATCCGCTGAAGACGCGTTGGAGAAACTTAGACTCCAACAGAAAACATTTGGAAACCCAGTCCGGATAATCACCGACAGAGGAGCAGCGTTCACATCGAACAGCTTCAAAGAGTACTGTGAAAAAGAAAATATCCTGCATCTGCAAATTGCAACAGGAGTACCACGTGGGAATGGTCAAGTCGAACGAGTTCATAGAACCCTAATTCCAGCACTGACCAAGCTTACCCTTGAAGACCCCACGAAGTGGTTCAAGCACGTGCCAGAAGCACAAAGAATTTTGAATGACACCATCTGTCGTAGCACTAAGTTTACACCATTCGAACTTCTGACAGGTGTAAAGATGAGAAGCAGCGAAGACATCGCCATAAGAGAAATCCTTATCGAAGAGATGTTCAAAGAATTCAACGATCAAAGAAACAAGCTTAGATCAGAAGCTGTTAAAAACATTCTCAAAATCCAAGACGAAAATAGGAAGCAGCACAACAAGAAGTGTAAGGAAGCTACCGAATACTAGATCGGTGACATCGTGGCCATCCAACGAACTCAGTTTGGAACTGGTCTAAAGCTTAGACCCAAATTTTTCGGACCATATGAAGTGACTCAGGTCAACGGCAAAGGAAGATACGAGGTATCCAAGATAGGGAATCATGCAGGCCCAAACCAAACGACAACAGCTGTCGACATAATGAAACCTTTTGGATAGGCATTTTTTTTTTGTTCCTTAGTAATTTTCCTTTGGCATTTTTCTACGTGTGTTATTTTTATGGCTCATACTTCCACATACTTCTACTGTGCATTTATTTTTAAATGTTTAATTTGTGAACTTTTTTTTTTTATAATTTGAAGTGTTTATCATTTGTGATTTATTGTATTTCTTTTCAATTTGCTTCATAGTGTATTTTTATGTCAGTGTTATTTTTGAATGTAATTTGATTGTAAGCATTACAGGATGCTTCCGTTCTAAATTGTTTTTATACTCGCGTTCGCTGAGGACAGCGACATGTCAGGACGGCCGAGTTGTGGGATTTGAAGAAGGAAAGGAAGTATCACTCTTTTTCTTCTTTCCCGCCGGCCGAAATGATTGACACTCAAACTTTTCTTTTTATTCAAGGATTATTTATTTTTTCATATCCGTTCGAAGCGCCTGTAGTGCGAGCCGCTGATTGGCTGTCTTTTTTTTTTATGCAATTGCATGATTTCGAAATGAAATAGTTTAGTCAGTCTGTGTTCTGGCTCACGGCATGGAGCCGACGGCTGTGTTGTTTAGCTCTTTAAATGAATGTAAATTGTCCCCTAGATGTTAAAACCAAATAAAATGTTTTTGTTAAACATTTTTGAGAAGTTATTTCTCATGAACTCTCACATATATATATATAACGTGACAATGCATAGAATAAAAATACTAGTTGATATATTCGTTGACGTGACGTGATGAAGAAAATTGGTGCTGTAGAACTCTGTAGTACAATAAATTCCTTGCTACCCCCCCCCCCCACTCCGCCCTTTACGATATATAGTAAATTATTTCATATTTTATGATCACAAAATAATAATAATAATAATAATTTCCTTTTATTTATCGAATTTTAAATGAGGCATTGTTGAATGATTTTTTTTGTATTGTTCACATTTTCGAATGATCTCCTTGCCTGTGGTTGCACTGGACGTGTAGAGATCATCCTCTCTACTAACCCAATAAAATTTTTCCAGATATTGGACGAATATAACCATTTAGAGTTCACTCTTCAGATGCGTGGTACACCCACTGCTGATGGATATTCACCTCGCAACAAATGATTAAGATGATCAAATCGAAATCGGAGAATATTTTTTTATGTTTTCTACATCCAGGTTTATTGCGCAATTTCAAATACCAAATGGTGCTTCGGGGAGAATTTTTTTTATTATCATTATTACGCACTCGGAAGTTGTAATCTACAGCAATATTTTACGAAAATAAAAAAAAATAACAATAATAAAAACAATTTCTAACATTTATTCCACCATCATTCCAGCAATCTGGTAAATGCAACTGCTGTTTTATAACATTTTTTTTTATTTTTCACTTTTTCCTCGTCGTGTACCTTATGTCAATCATAAACGGAAACCGAAGAGATGATAATAGCTGCGAGTGGAAGTGGAAAAATAAAGAAAAATAATAAAAATACGAAAAGAATAAATAAATATAAAGGCCTGTTCTCTCTTTTTTTTCAACACCCACGGATTTGTAAAGGAAAAATTGCACAGCTGCGCATGCGCGATGATTTTTCGTAATGCTTATTTTTAAGTTAAATGCTACGAGTTTGTAAATGCAGTATTCAAATAAAGAAGCAATTAATTTTCACAAAAACACATTAGATTTGAAAAAAAAAAAAATTTTAAATAAATACATTTTTTAAAAAAATTTCTTGGATGTCATAAAACAGAACACAAACAGAAACAAAATAGAATAGAACATCAAGTAGAATATTTCGTATAAAATAGAATTTTTTTAATGCAAATTCAAGGTTTTGGGATAAAATAGAAATATTTTTATACGAGACTGGTATGAATGACTAATATCCTTCAAAAAGCTTTCAAGATTGAAGAAGTCGAATTTATTTTTAAAGTCTAACTAATTTAATCCAACTAAACTTATTTATATCATTATAAAAGTTTCCTTCGAATAAAAATCGTTTGCTTCGATTTATATCCTGTGATTGTTGATATTTGAGAATAAAATAATAAAAAACTCGGATACGGTTTCCCATTTCTTTATATAAATATTATCTAAAATCACACAGATTATCTTTTGAATAAGAATTTTAGAAAGTATATATATGAAAGAAGTTTTGCTTAATTTTTAATAAAATAAAATATTTATTCACTTCATTTGATTCCTCTCTGTAAATATTTTTATTTTTTGAAATCTAATACCCCTAGCAGAGAAAGCTAGAATAGGTTTTCCAAAATTTCAGAATTAGAATATATGTTCTAAAATTTCTGGAAAATTAAAGTATATTTTCCAAAATATGGTAATTAAGCCATAAATTATGTTATACTTTTCAAATGTCATTTCAACCTTCTGTTTTCTACAGTTCTTAATTGTATTTCTTGAAATCTTTTTGAATATATTATGATTAGAATCAAGAGAGAGAGAGAGAGATTTTTTAAAATTGTGAGTAGCACATTTAGAGTTTATTTTATATCCGTTAATATATGTAGAACAGCTTTTTGTAAGAGCTAAATGTAATATTAATATTTTGCATCTCTATATAATACTTTTAAAATTATTTCTTCTATATGTTGTAATTTTGTTCCAAATTGATAAAAGATTTTTTAAAACAAGTTCTTAATGCAGGAAAAAGTTCAAAAAACGTATCAATATATTTATTTATCTATAATGAGTACATAAAGTGTGTGAATATATAGGTGAAAACGAATAGAAGATGAATATTGTTTTTTCCCAAACCGCTTGATTATTGAATATTTTTATGAAGTCGCAGACGATTTTTATGCAGTATATTAAATTAAACTATTTAATCTATTTCAAGAACATTAAACATATGTATATGTATTATAATATTTTTATCACTGACAAATAATTAAACTGATTCGAGATTTCCAGCTTAAAAAATAACCTTTTTTTTACATTTTGAAGGGGAAAAAACTTTTTATTTTTTGAAAATAGTATTTCATTTCTATCTACCACAATTTTAGCCACGCGCCTGCGTAAGGTTCCATTCTTTCCTACATTAAACCACGCTGTGTTCTAACCGAGAGTGAAAACGTCTTAACTTTCAAATATAATTTCGCAAACCGAAAGCCATATTCCTCCATTTGACAGTGATGGATCGCGCAGCGGCCTCTGGCGGCGGGATCCGTTAAACGCTTCCAAAACAATGGATGAAATGTCAGCGCCGAGCCTTCGGATATCGTTTGGTAATTTATCAAAAAGAAATAAGCAGGGGGGGGGGGGGTGTAAATAAATATACTGTAAAAACATTTCAGAGATTGGTTCATCTTCGATGGTGTAAGAGAGATAACTTTATTCGGTGGATGACAAGATGATTTTAGATTTTAGCTCCGTTATCTAAGACAGTGCAGTTTTTGAAGGGGAAAAAATATTCCACATATGGTTTTGATATATAGTCGATTGAGTTTTCGATAGGTTTCGAAATGAGGCTTAGGTTTAGTGTTAACTGAAAAGAAGAAAAAAACTTAAATCCTGAATATTTTTCCTTCTGTTCACCTTTTAACTTTAAATGTGCATTTTTTTTAAAATTTGTTTTTGAGTATTTTATACCTTTTATATAAATGTCATACATTTGTTCGTGTTTAAAATTGTAGGTACAATCTCAATGGAATTTAAACCTTTCACTTTCTTCCGAAAACTGAAACGAAGATAAATAATTTTTGCCGAATTGGCAAAAGACTTGTTCTTGTTAACCTGCTTTTAAAATTTAGATAAAATTTCAATTTATTAATTGGATTAAAATGTTCAAATATTAAAATTCTTCGAAATTTTTTTTTTAATTAAAAAAAAATTGCATTATCCGTGTATTTTTAAGTCTAGTCTATTTTGTTTACCTATGTATGTTATTATCGTTGAGAAATATAAACTCTTTTAAAAGAAAGTTTCTGCCAAAATCAAGAAATGGCAACAGTGAAGCGCCTATGACGTCATATTAATTTATGAACTCATTAGGTGGAAACACTCGATTGCAGTTATCATGCGACTATGACGTCACATGAATTTAATCTATTGCAAGCAATTCAACATAAAATAAACGTTTATTTGAAAACCCATGATTTGATCAGGGATTAAGTTGAAGAACTGATGTACACCATATTTATACAGATTAGGGGGTTTGTTGTTTTGTTATACATTCTATATGTAAATATATTTTGTTAATATAATAAATTATTTAAAAAGGGATGCGATAAAGGAATTCTTCAAAAAAAAAAAAATTAGCTTTCTCCAAAACAAATTATCTAGAAGAGATCAATGTGTTTCACCCATTTATTACTATTGATACATTTTCTTTTGCAGTTGTTAAGCTTTTTTTTAAATAAATAAATGTATTGTTGAATGTTTAGACAAATCCTTAGTAATTTTAAAAGCAGCATTTTTTTTTAATATTCTGCATAAATGCATCAAATACATTATTATAACATTTATTAATACATGAATTATTTTAATTATTGTTATTTACATTAGTTAGCTCACTGAAAATAACAAATTATTAATTTGTTTACAAAATGAATCATACTTTAAATGCATTGATGATGCTTATGTTCTTGGGTAAGTACGTTACCTTTTTAATACTTTTTTTAATATGTTGTTTAGATTTACAAATTAGTTATATCACTTTTCTGTTAATTATACAAATTGGGGGAAGGAGTGACGGTGGACCAGCTCCCATTGTACAAATACCACTGATCATAATCATTGATCAAATTGTAAAACTGTAATTTATATGTATTATGTTGTTCTATTTTTTCCCCCAATATATCATAAGCAGAAGGAAAAAAATAAATAAATATACTTCAAGTCTTCATCTCTTCATTTTAATTTGTATTTCAGTTTAGTGCCTCTTCAAACACAATGTTCCAAATCGCCTTTTCCTCCTGAATTTTTAATTCGTTTTTGCCACTGCACCTTGACAGAGCCACATGCAATTAATTGTCCATGAGTATATCTTGTTTCCTTCGATTTTACACATAAATCGACATTTCCAAAACTCAGCCCCTGTGATTTATAAATAGTCATGTACAGGAAATTGCGTACATACTTTTTTAATTTTTTAATTTTTTTGTAAAATTTGTTTTTGGCGCTTCTTTTTAGTTAAATTCAACTTTTTACGACCCATTTTGACAAACTATAACTTATGTATAAATAAATTTATTTCATCATCACAAAAAACGTTTTTTTTTTATATAAAGACATGTTTTAATGTTTTAACACATAGTTTTGTACATGGTCTATTTATCCGTGCACATATTCTATTCTCAATTGTGCTTGGTTAGATCACAAATAATTCAAACGCGCTATTTCAATTTTCAAATATGTATTAAATATGTAATGTTGTGTTAATCTTTGAGCTTGAAGTAGTTGATTGAACTGAAAATTGCGCCCCACTGGCAATTTGCAACCATAATATTGAGCAGGACTTATAGCCTTTTTATTATTGTTCTCGTGTGGGAGATAAATTTATTACATCATCACGAAAAACCTTTTTTATATATATAACTAGCTGCATGGCCCGGCATTGCACGGGCTTCTTTAAGTGTATAGATTTTTGCCTTACAAATTTCCCCTTCCCGTCTCGGTGTAAGCACTCCTTCTGGTGTGTTTGTGACTTCCATATTAATATATCATTAAAATACCCTATTTCAAAATTTCTTCAACCTCTTTGCTCCATCAGATGGGTCTGTTTCCCATCCGATTAGCCCGGCATTGCACGGGCTAATCTGCATTTTCTCTTATAAGTTTTGTTTCTACCCAGTAATACATTCAAATAAAGGGGGAAATTGGCAATTTGAATAATTACTTAGCTCTGCTGTCTTAGCTCTAAATCTAAAATAATGTTTATTATATATTTTTCTGTTAGTTATGTAGTCATTATCTTATTCTGTCACTTATTGTTATACTATTTTTGATTTATTTATTTCAGTGGTCTTCAAACTATGATCCAGAGAACCCTGAGATTCCACAAGGCGTACTCAGGGTTCCAAAATAAAAAATCGAAAAGAAAATTCTAAAAGTGTACGCAAAATGGATTCACATTCCTCATGGAGTTTGTATGACCATCAGTATTTGAACAAAAGATATTTCTCAAGGTATGTGGAAATAAAGACCAAATATAAAGCTAAAACTCAGATTGTGAAATGCAATTGCGGATAGCTTGAATAGAGTTAGATTTCGAAAGTTTGTGTAAAAAAAAAAAAAAGAATGCAAGCACCTATATATATCTCAGTTACTAAATATAATGCATGGGTAGGTGACATCTAAAGCACAAACTAATATCATTAATAAATAAATTATATTAACATTATATTTTAAAAATTTTAATAGCAAATGCAAAACTTTCATTTGACTTTGTGTACAGTTGATCTACTTTTAATATTATATATTTAAAGATGTGTTCTAATAGACGCACACGCTACGATAGGGCTTCCAAGAAGCGCCTTGTAGTCAAAAGAATTCCGTGAGTTGAAAAAGTTTGAAAACCACTGATCTATTTCTTTATGATAGATAATAAAAGTAAACTAATATAGTATAAAAAATGTATATATGTGTATGAAAAGAAACAAACAAAAAAACCCCGTTTATCTCAATTTAGATGTAATCATAAGGTATTAAGACAAAGTTTTATTTGGTTCTTTTCATATGGCATGAAAATTTATTTTATACTTTCAGATGGGGTTTAGTGGGCTAAATTCATGGCGGTCACATGACAAAGACAATAACGTGATCTCCAATGAATTCGAAACTGACTTTAGAATTGCACTGATTCCTCTTCTGATAAAACAAATAACATTTTTCTGCAAAAATGTTCAAATTTTTTTTTAATGAAAAAAAAATCTTGTATCAAGTGTGTTTTGATTACCTCTGTGCTTTATCATTGTTCACAAATATGTACTTTTTTAAAGAAAGTTTCTGCAAAAACCAAATATTGGCAACCGTGGAGTGCGTGAACTGATTGGCAGGAAACACATGATTGAAATTATCATGTGACCATGACGTCACAGGAATTTAGCCCATTATATACATGTCTCATGATAATGATGGTAAAAAAACATGCACATCATCCTTCAAGATAAATTAAATTGTTACTTTTAGTCTGCCTTTTCCACAATAGATGGCGTTACAGTCTTGTAAAGTGAAAAATCTTGATATGTGAAAGGAAATTCGAAATATATTACGGTATTTTTTTCTTAGGTGATATATATATATATACATATGAAATAATTAACTTTTCTAGTTCAAATCATTTTCGCGGGGAAAAAAACCAAATTGGATGTTTTTTTCTTAAATTAAAAGGGGTTTTTTCCCTTGCATTTCAGAGAAAACATTTCCTGAAAAGAAAATTATCACCTTTAATAATTCAAAGAGAATATCAGTATTCATGTAGTGCTCATAATACTGATAAATTTTATATATTCACAAAATTTTCAATACATATCCATGCATATTTAAATTTATAACTGTATAAAACTTACGAATAACATATATTTAAATTTTTCATGCCCGTTTTTTTCTTAGAATTTTTTTTTTTTACTTAATACGTCTTTTATTTAAATTTGAATAAGTACTATGTAGTTGTGATCAAAGTTCTCTTTCAATTTATTGAATTATGTATTACTTTTTACAATGTCTCTACGATTTAAAAATTCGTAAATATTCTCAACTCTATGAATGCAAAATAAAAAAAATAAATAAAAAATAAAATAAAAAAGCAGATGATCGGAAGTGTCAATAACTACAAATTTTTTCGTGTCATGCGTATATATTCCGCTTTCCCCTTCTATCAGCTCATAGGCCCTAATCATCTTCAGTTCGATCTAGAACTAATTTACAATATTATATTTGATGAATACATATCAACTTTTCAAGAAAGGTTATTTAAAATTAAAATTGCTTTAAAACCTACGATATCTTCTAAGTATTACTCAAACAACTCTAAAAAAACTAACAGTAGGTTTTGTTTAGGAACGTTTTATCCATGCTAAAGAATTTTAAAATCATAATACGTTAAATGTTATACTTCAAAAATCCTTAATCTTGAATCATCCTTTTGAAGTATTAGGTTTAAAATGGGATGCCAATGTGTTATTCGTGTTGTATTAAAATATGTGTTTCAATAGTGATAATAATATCTAATGTACTAATATCAATCCTATTTCTATTTGCCACAGACATTAAAACAACAAAAACTACTTTAGAAATACTCTCTATATATTATTACTTACGAATTCAGCTACACGAGCAAAGATATCCACTAAGATTGCATTATGCCGAACGTTTCACTGATTCACTCACTAAAACAAGTCAGTCAGTTATTGAAAGCTGATAATTCCCGACGACCTTCGATTTACCCACAGGAGCATGATGTAAACAACACCAAATTTTATCAGGGGAAATGGTAGGTTTATCAGTACATGCTCCAGAAAGTTCGATCTGGATTAATTTTTAGTATTTATCCAATTCAGACTTTTTTTTTGAAAATAAATAAGTAAACAATTTACTGCAGTGACCTTCATCTCTAAGGTCTCTCGTTGGAGTAAATATTAATTACCGTAAAATCCGGCGTATAACGTGTACTTAAGCTTTCAAGCTATATTTTTCAGTTTTTAGGTGTACTCGCCGTATAACGGGCACCCGATTTTTTGAGGAGTAACCTGAAATTTACGTGTGCTTATGTTTGGAAGCCTTTATTCTATGAATTATTCCAAGCTTTAGAGAAAATAGGGCACTACAACCATTAAGTTTCTAAGGAATGTCATTTCTTTTAAATAAACAGTATTTCACAATACATATAGAAGTCTAATTTTTTTATGCTCATCTTTTTTTTTTTTTTTAAAGCTCTCATTTTTATACTCAGTATATAAAGCACGCATGTTAAAGCTTCCAAAAGAAAATCTAAGCTAATTTTCTTAGCTTTCAAAAATATTATAAGGACACCAAATCCCTTTTACCATACTTCTAAATCGAAGTAGTTTTAATTAAAACTCGTGCTACGGTGGCTAGCAATTTGAAATAAAAGACAAATGTTTTCGAAGATCACTGATCAAAAAAGTACTTTATCCTGCCAATTAATTTTAAACATAAGCAATCGAACAGAACAACTCGTGTTGCCATTCTCAAAAAACTAAATAGTAATACAATTTTATTACTAACGTTGCCATCTGAAATTTAAAGTTTGTAATAGGTAATTAAAAAACAAAAAAAAATATATTTTCAACAACGCCCATAAATTTCGGTGTGCGCTGTACTCCAGATTTTACGGTACACAAAATAAAATGTTTATTTTTGAAGATGTACTGCATTTATAGAGACTAAAATTGATTTTTAAGAGTTCGTTTTGCATCTTTTTAAAAATTACTTGGGTCTGAAGTTCTAAAAGATAATTTTTCTTTTAATTCTGAGGTATCCTAAATTATTAGTATTAAGTTTTAATTTTTTAGTTTAAGTTTTAAATTATTAGCTAAGTCTTAAAATTTGGCAGTTAGAAAACATGATTCTTTTTTCTTTTATCCATTCTACATTGTATCAATTTTATTTAAGTGTACTAAAATATAATTAACTTTTATTAGAATTTTTACTGATTTATGGCAAATCGAAAGAAAACATAATAAATGAAAATAATTGCCCATTTCATTAGGGAATTTAAATTGGGAGAAGGATCTCGCGGAAAAAATTTTAAACCTGAAAAGAATTTGTATTTTAAAAGCTTTTATTTAACTTACAATGTATGTATGTATGTATGTATGTATGTATGTATGTATGTATGTATGTATGTATGTAATTTGTTCGGGTGGAATCTTGCAACTCAATTTTGAAGCTGATATCTTCTTCCCATTGAGCTGAAATTTTGTATGCACGTTTAGTTTGGATGACAATGCATGTTTTGACCATTTATATTCCAATATTGCAATTAATTAAAAAGATATTAATTAAAAACGTTAAACTAGTTTTGGGCGCCAACTTGGATATATCTGCATTGTTGTAATAATTTTATTGTTACAACAATGACAAAAGTTGGCGTCGAAAATCGGTTTTCAGCCAATCTGGAATTTCATAACGTTGCACTATTGACTGTATTAATTAACTTTGTCTAAAAAATAATTACATTTCTACAACGTAAAAATAATCTAATTTCTACAACATATGCAATTTTTTTTTACAAATTTCTATCTATTTTCTTGGATTTAAATTCAAAAAAATAAAAAGTAGAGCTATTTTTCAAGTAGATTGGTACATTGTATACCTTTCTCAACGCTGCCAAGTTAAACTGAGATGGAGTATTATAGAAATTCTAACTTTAACCCTTTAAATGGTTTGCCCGTACACCTTACGGGCTCCTAAAAGTTAGCCACAACCGGTTTACCCGTGCGCTGTATAGGCACTGAAATGTTTTCTTTCTATATTTTATTTGAACAGACATTTTTATTCCTATAATAAGGTTATTAGTATAGTGTGTCTTTAGGAGATGCAGAGAGAGATTGTCCATGGTACTGAACTACTCTTCATTCAGAATTTTGGTAGTGGTGAAGGTGAGAATTTTTCACTGAAGGCAAGAATATACACTGGTGTGCAAAAATTAAGGACGAAGTCGAAAAATTAGCATATCAGCTGAACGAAGAGGCAGAGCGGACAGAAAGACCAATCAGGAGATTAAGTGAGGTGATGTACGGTAGCACATGCGCAGATATGCAGGTAGACGTTATGGGGGAGTGTCTGAGTAGTAAAGCATGTTGTCGGTGTAAGATTAGTATTTCTGGCAAAGAGATTGCACACCGTATAGCAGTTAAAATCACACCGAGTTGCTGCCTCAGCGAGAAATGGCGAATAATCAATCTGTTAGACGACACCTGGATGCTTTTACCCGAGGTCGAATCATTGGGAAGTTGGAGGAAGGTCGCAGTGCGACAAGTGTGGCTGCAGAGTTTGGAATTGCTCACAGCATCGTTTCACGACTTTGGAGACAATTTCAAACTACAGGAACAGCTATCCGGGGGCTCAGTAGTGGTCGTCCACGAGGAACCACACCCGCAGATGACCGGTATATTGCCTTACAGGCCAGAAGAAACAGGCGGCAGACACCGGGAGAAATCGCTAGACACACGACACAGGCGACTGGACGACCGATATCGCGTTTTACCGTGGCCAGAAGACTGCACGGTGGTGGTCTGTTTGCACGACGCCCTGTACGGTGTGTACCTCTAACGCCTGCCCATCGGAGAAGGCGTTCTCTGTGGTGCCGGGAATACCAGAATTGGAGAGACAATGAATGGGGGCGAGTACTCTTTACAGATGAGAGCAGATTCAGTCTTAGTAGCGATTCTCATCGCATACTCATCTGGAGAGAGCGGGGAAGCCGCAATCCTCCCTCGAACATCATTGAAAGGGACAGGTATGGAGGTGGCGGTGTTCTCGTTTGGGGAGGCATCATGCTTGGTAGTCGTACAGACCTTCACATCTTCGACGCAGGTTCAGTCAACGGGACCCGTTATTGTAACGAGATTCTTCTTCCAAATGTGCGTCTTTTTAGAGGCGCTATGGGTCCGCAGTTCCTTTTCATGGACGACAATGCACCATGTCATCGCACAGTAGCTGCCGAACAGCTCTTAGAGAGTGAGGATATTGAACGTATGGATTAGCCGGCACGATCTCCGGATCTCAATCCCATCGATCATCTATGGGATTTACTAGGCAGACGCTTGGCAGCTCGTACCTTACCACCAGTAATGATTCCGGAGCTTCGATTGGCGCTGCAAGACGAATGGGCAGCAATGCCTCAACAACTCATTGACACCCTGATTCTCAGCATGGGCAGACGCTGTGAAACCTGCCTAGCAGTCAGGGGAGATCATATCCCCTACTAAAGACCGGATATTTCTTGCTGGACACCCATCACAGGGATGTTTCGGCCTTCAGTCGCATTGCGCTCCATGCTACTTTTTCAATAAAGCTTCTTTTTATCCCTCTGATTTCTCTTTTAGTAAGTGTTGCTTACATTACTCATGTCCTTACGTATTGGGGATCTTACGGTATTAAATGTGTTGATTTGGAATGCTTTTGTATGAAGTTATATTGAAAAAACCGTCTCGTCCTTAATTTTTGCACACCAGTGTATATTCTTGAAAATATTGGATAAAGAACGGGGATTTACAAGGCAATGTACAATGTGTTGCCTAAGAAAAATGGATAGATAATCCAAAGAAGTCGATATTATCTTTATCCCCATTGGAATATAAGACTTAGTGTTACACTATTCTTCATATTGTGTGTGCATATTTATATGCACACACATGAAATCCTATCAATCGTATGAAAAAGAGGTATAAACATGAAATTTTTTGGTAAGTGGAAGAAAATATATTTCAAGATATATGTGAAATATTCTTCATAGTACGCAGAATGTACTCATTAAAAACAAATATTTAAGGGTTTTTGTGTTCAAAAATTATAAAATAAAAAAAGGTGAGTAAAATTTTAAACCGAAGATTAAAATAAAAGTCTTCCATTTTCGCGCGTTCTGTTAATTATTATGCTTAGTTACATGCAGTTAAAAAATGGGCTTTTTTCGGGAAAATTTTGGTCAAAAAAATTGACCGCTTAAGAGGTTAATCTATGAAGCTCAGACAAAAAATAATTATAGAATCGGAAAGATCATTTATTTCGTCCCGATAAGGTATAATGTTTTTTACGAAATAATATTTGTATTTCTTACGATTTTTTTTTTAAATAATTCAAAATTGATGTGTTTTTATAAAAATAATGTCTAAATCGTTGCGCATGAAATTTTTTTTTGTTTAAATGAATCTACATTCCTTACTAAAACAGCTCATTCTTTGCTTTTTTAGAATTAGTCATTTAAAAAATAAAATGCCGAAAACATTTTTTTTTTTACGATTTTTCAAGAAATACTCAAAATTTTAATTAAACATTTAATAACTTCGTCATTTATGAAGAAAATCTCATGAATTTTTTTTTCGTGTGTAGGACAATATTACCCAAGATCTGTACGAAGATTGAAAAAGTTGCTTAAAAATTACGGATTTTAAAAAAATTGTGTTTTTAGTCTAGTTCCTTTTTGGGGGGAATTCATTTAGCTAACTGTTCGAAAATAACCGGCAAACACCTAGCATTGAATGAGATGAACATACTGAGAAACCTGTCCAGTGATAACTAAAAAGTGAAAAATAAATTAAAAGTAAAAAAGCCTTTTTAAAACAAGCTTTTATTTAAACGCGCTAAAAAGAATATAAAATAAATTTTTCTTTAAAACTTTTTTTACTATTAACTTTTTCCGTCATTACACAATTTATATGATATAAAAGCTTGTCGCAAGATTTACCTCTGCAGATAAACAAGTAAATTAAATAATTTGATCGGATTGATTTTAATTTTTAAAAATTTCAAACTAAGTAAATAAGAGTACTTTAATCTCGCGACGAGCTTTTATATCATATAAATTGTGTAATGACGGAAAAAGTTGATAGTAAAAAAAGTTTTAAAGAAAAATTTATTTTATTCTTTTTAGCGCGTTTAAATAAAAGCTTGTTTTAAAAAGGCTTTTTTACTTTTAATTTATTTAAAAAGTGCTCAAATGTGATAATATTAAACTGTATTCATCTTATTTTGCACAAAAAATAAAGCTTCATACACGATGTGATATTTACAAAAATTAAATTTATTTATTTAGTATTTCTGTAAACTTTATAAGCACTTTTTGCTTTAAGAAGAATTGTTTTAATATTTGTAATAAAATATAACATTTCACAAAAAAAAAAAAAAAAAAAAAAAAAAAAAAAAACTTGTCGAATGTGTGTACCAAAATAATAATTAAATCGAAACTATTATCATTTCCTTTAAAGCATATTTTGGCTAAAATAAATGTTCTTAATGAAATAAAAACAATGGTTATATATACAAATACAGTTACGACGTGTAAAAATGGCTAATTTTATCACATATATGCAAACATGCAACGTGTGATAAAAATCGCCAATACATTAATATCGCCAACATATGCCAAAACATTAATATCTAATTTAGCTTATTTACCGGTTCCATTTGACTACAAATTTTTCATTTCATTGCACTCTGTTTCATTATCGTCTGCTATAATTAATTCTGTTCTTTAAGTTAATATTCACATTTAAAGCAGGATAGAACATATTTATATTCGAATCGGATATTATATAAAGTATTTATGTGGTTTTAATTTCAGCTAGTTTTTGTGTTTAGTCAAGTTCGAATAATTTAATATATTTATATTCAAACCGAGGATTCCTAATTACAAAATAGTCGCAAGGTAAAACTCAACCTTGAAATTTTTTTCGCAGTCGAATTAAATCAAGAGAACAATTAAACGCAACAACTGTAGTAATAAATTAATTCCACAAATTAAAGTAACTGTATAATCATAAATGTTAATTATTTAAAAATGGAAAAGGAATAAAATTTTGGTTTTTTTCTGTCTTGTGTTGTGCATATGGCAAATGGCTTAAAAAGAGCCACACTCGAATTTTAAATAAAATGTGCATTTTAATCACTTATAAAATTTAATTATTAATTAGTGAATTGGCAACAATTCTTTCTTGTGACATCGGTATTACTTGCTGTGGAAAAAATAATAGATTTCGAATTTTACGTTAGAGTATGCTATTATTCTTCACACTAGATTTTTATATACTTTTCTGGCTCTGCATATTAGGTATACATTTTATTTTGTGTTTATTTTGTACAGCTTTAAAACTTTTAAAATTAATATTTAGCATTAAAATTTTAAATTCTTCGATCGAAGTTGATAGTGAAAAACATAGTTAGGACTAAATTTTCCTTTTTGTTTCGTTTTTCAACAACTTTTTTATAACTTATATAATTGTTAAACTTATGGAATAATTTTTCTTAAATCTTTTCTATATTGAATAGGAATTCTAAAAAAGCCGAGAAAAGATTTGTAATAAAAATATGAAAAATAATACGGGATTTCTAATCTTAAGAAATGCTAGTAAAATCACTCAAGAACACTTAACCTAATTTATTTGAAAGATTATAAACGTTCATTATAATCTATACAAATTTCCACTACATTAAAATATCAAATATCCACTACTAAGACAGTGCAATCTATAAAATATTTATTTTATATTGAAACCAAATTTTTATAAGAAGTTGTTTTCGGGATTTTTAGGTGCAGTTTTGTTGAAAGCTGAGCTTACCTAAGCTAAAAAAAGCAACAGCAGCATAAAAAAAAAATCTAGAGGAGAGTTTTTATAAAATTAAATACAAAAATTAGGGCGTTCATTAACTAATGAATTTTTATGAACTTTTAATATTTTCAAAGTAGCATTTCGCAACTATTTAATTATTTTTATTTTAATTGAAAATAGGACTCAAATACATGAAAAAGTGTTTTGATTTCAAATTTTTCGCAAAATTTTACTTTATTAAAAAACAGAAACTTTAAAAATTAAACAAACCAACTTTCTTCCTTTTAGAATTTCTTTCTCGGCACTTTACGGCATAGTCATAATATACTAAAATTATATGGCTTTATAATTTTAAGCATTTATTATAAAATTTTGCGTTTCACTTATTTTCAAATATTATAATTGCACTTCTCTCTTTAGGCTATTTTTAGTATTTAAAACTATTATATAATTGATTATCGAATTTTTCTGGAATATTACAAGTGTATTTTAATTAATTGATTGTAGTCTAACATGTGAGAATGCAAACTACAACGAACTTATTTTTTTAAAGAACATTATTACAGATAATTATTAACCTCCAGATATTATTAAAACTGGAGTAATTATATTAAAAGGTTAAAATTAGTAGAATAAGATCTATATTGCATAAAATCAGTTAGAGCTTGTCTAAAAATTCTATAATAAATTCATTGAATTAAATTTAGCTAGCTGCTTTAATGAGTAGAATTTTGATTTAAAAATTATTTATATTTCACGATGATAGTTGTGACTCTTAGTATTATTCATTTTGAAATAATTAAAGATATTATTGCCAAGAAAGTGACTTAAAAAAAAACAGTTTTCATGATATATTTTGCTCTATTTATGTTACCCGTATATTTCGATCAGCTTTTTCGTTTTAGGTAGTCAGGATTAACACATCTCTGTGTGGTTAAACTATAAAATTAATGGGGCATGCATTAAAATATAATTTTCAACATAAAGTAGAGAAAGTTTATGATTTGTAGATTGGCTTGTATATTTGTACGCTTGTTTACATTATGACCCATGCATTTTAACTAGTTTAAATTTAAAAAATCAACTCTAATTATTAGAGTTATAACTAGATAATAATATTAGATTCAACTGAGTCAATACTAGTAATTATTAGAGTCAACTTGAATAATATTATTAAATTTGACTGTAATCAAAAGCTTACTTTAAAATTCTGATTAGATGATTTAAAACTCGAATAAAAAATTAAGTTCTATGGAAAATTATATATATAAGGTTTTTTTATATGTATGATTCTTTCTTTTTCAAGTCAAATTTTTGCAATGAAACTTTAAAAAGGGAATTAAAGTTTTAATGTAAAGCAATATATTTCGTATGTGTCAATCTCTTTTAATTTCAGCTCTATAAAAACTCTTTGCATGATAATCAGTATTGAAAGATCGGAACATATTCCAAGTCTTTTCATCAAAGTCAGAAAAATACAAGGTGATTTTTTGTTGTAGTAATATATATATATATATATATATATATATATATATACTCACAGCATTTATGAAATATTTTTGTTGAAGTGCATCTAGAAGTTAGATATGTGTATAGAATTTTGATTTAATTATGTGGATATTTCTCCTTGTTTTTGAAATTGGGGTACATTTTAGGATTATTTGGCAACAGGATTGGATTATTAGGGGAGATATGTTATCCCTCATTTTAATTTTTAACTGTGCAGACTTCATTCTTTCGTAAAATTGAACATTTCTTGTATTGTTCGCTTTTAAAAAAATTCTTCTTTCCCTGATTATAGTTTCTCTGCTGAAATTCTCGATAAAAATAATTGATATTTCTAAATATGTTTTCTTCCAGAAAATCCCCAAAAGAAATATTTTTAAGAATTTAATTTCGGATTTTTTGTACTTTTATTTAAAAGTACAAAAAGATTCTTTTATTTAAAAGTATAGCAAATAATATAATAAATATAATATTTCATAATTTTAATTCATTTAATAGCAATTTGAATAAAAATATAGGGAGAAGTTCCTTTGTATTTTCTTACTTAGGATAGAAAACAGTATTGAACGATTGTAGTGTTGACCATATTTTTCCTTTTTGATTTCTTACTATAAACATTCATTGGAATTTAAAATTAACTTTTGTTTAAATTTATTAATTTTTCACACTTAAAAGTAGTTTCTCTCTTTTCATTTAAAATTTTATAAATAGTAAAAAAATGTTACTTTTTGATCATTGCATGTAAAGGAAATTTAACTCTACTTTTCTTTCACAGCTGGTTTAATTTAAAATGTAAAAAACAGTATTTTCTACTTAATAATATGATTAAACTTATCATAATTATATTAACTATTATTGATAATTATTTGTGCGTTGATTAATAGTTTAAAAATAATGTAACTCTTATTTGTCAAATATTAATTTTCAGCAGATGATTGGAATTGAAATTATAAAATTCATTTCTTTGCTAATGTAAATTTTGTTTTAACAACAGATATGTAGAAATGTAGGAATTAGCATATAATATTCAAATAAAATACAAATACAAAGTAAAAGTGTTAATAAAATGTATATTTGAGAGAGAGAGAGAGAGAGAGAGAGAGAGAAAGAGGGATTCTGGAGTAATATTTGACTCCTTTTTACCACTAATTTCACTAAATTGACGGTACTTTTCTCGTTTCGGGAAACCGTTAGCGACGGTAAAAAAAAATTTCTTGCCTAAATTAAACACCAAACACAAAATAAGGTGTGTTTTTTTAAGTTGTCTTTCTACACATGCCTCATAAATATTTAAACTCATGAATAATGTTAAGTTTACCACAATATATTTAATTTTTAATGACCTTTGACAATTTTGCGAGTTACATTTTTACGGCATCCCGAAACGGAAAAGTACCAAACTGACTCACATTTACCTCAGATAAAATTAAGCACTAATGAATTGAGACAAATCTCTCATTTAAAAAGAGAGAATTGTAGGTATTTCAAGTAGAAATCAGTTTCATCCTGTAAACTGGATTGAGCAACATTTTATGTTAATGTATACACAAAAGGATGAAATCGCTTATATTTTGCTTGTTTACTACTTAACATATATCTCAGTGATATCAAATAAAACTCATCTTTAACTAAACTTTTTTGGACCCCAAAGGATATTAATTAGAAAAGAAATGCTGTATATTTAGAAAACGATCCACCATGTTATTCATTCTAAATGTTTTTCGAGCTTGGCAAATTATCTCGAACGTTCCAAACACACACTCAGAATCGGATCTAGTAAATAGCAATCCCAGGGCGTATTTATAGCCGTCCTCGAATTCGTAAATCAGCCGCAATCGCGCGACACTTCGCTATCTTTTACCTCCATCATTCCGTCTGGACCAATGACATCTCATTATTTACGTCGTGCACGTTGCCCTAACGCGGTGACGTTAAAGTATATATTTGCACGGAGTATACCAACTGACCGACACTTTAAAGAAAACAAAGCGGCATTAGCACAACGACATAATTCTTACTGATTTTGAAATAGTTTCTTTTAGAGTGTATGGATTCATTAAAACTCCCGATGGAGCGTTTAATCTTTATGTTGCGTCGTGTTTTCCGAAAGTGGCGACATTTGCTGATTTGCTAGATTACCAAATGATTGCTAATAAAATAACAAAAAATTAATATTTTGTTAAGTGGTTTAAATCTTACTTAATGTGAAATAGTTTATTTTAAAGTACATTACTATCAGGGGCGTAGCTACCACCGTATCAATGATACGGGGCCCTCAAGTTACAGGGGCCCCAACAGGCGCAATATTTTGACCAATTCAAATAAATTTTTATTAAAAAACGATCATTTATATTTCTTTTCTAAGAAGGGGCCTCCACGGAATTTTGATGCAGGGCCCCCTCAGTACCATCTACACCTGTGCTATCAGGATTCCAATATAGTATTGGTCTTAAAACAGATTTTAAAAAAAAACAGAATATGTTGCTAAAGCCACCTGCCTGACGAGGTCAGATCGAGGCCCACGAAGTTCATCGTGGCAAAGGGCTGGATGTATGTCTGTAGTCATCCGTAGCTTTGAGCACCATACAGGTGACAGTACGTTTTGGCTCTGTTCCACCCCAATTTTGAGGGAGAACACCCTCTAGGTGATCAGGGGCCTTCCACCTCTCTTCCCCTTAAACTAATCCCCCGAGAGGACTTGCGACTCTACTTCTGTTTAGAGTTCCCCCATGCCACGAAGGCATTTTACATTTATAAACATCCATGCCTTTTCCAGAATTTGAACTGGGATCTAATGGCATTACAGTCAGCGTCACTAAACACTATACAGTTGGGCGGCTAAACAGTACATAAAATGCTTTAATATTTTAAAATAATTATCAATATATATATACAAGGGGTGATCAAATGAAAAGGTACGAAACGACATAAAAACGAAACAGTTAAATATTTGCATATTCCGCCAAGGGAGAATGTAGTGAGACATCTCGGGATACCATTGGAGACTCTGACTGGGATCGGATCATGCGCGGGTGCCCGCATGCGCAGGAGAGAGCAAATGCTCTTATAAAAAGCGGCGTCCAAATGATGCGAGCACAGAATTACTCGAGCACAGAAAAAGCATTAACTCCGATGTGTACTGTGAGACACTCCGACGCCTACGCAGGTCCATCAAGAACAAAAGACCGGGGCTGCTCACGGAGGGTGTGGTTCTGCTCCATGATAACGCGCGTCCACACGTCTCCAGAGTCACACAAATGGAACTGGACAAGTTCCAATGGGAGACGTTGGACCATCCGTCCTACAGTCCGGACATGTCACCCTGCGATTTCCATGTGTTTGGTCCACTGAAGAAACACCTGAAAGGAAAGCGCTTCAACTCGGACGACGTACTCAAGGACACTGTGAAGGACTGGGTCTCGTCACAGCCACAGGAATTCTGGGAACAAGGAATCCTGCGGCTTGTTCATCAGTGGGATCGTTGTGCTCAGGCCTATGGTGTATATTTTGAATAAAGTCTATATTTGTACCCACCGTGTCGTTTCGTACCTTTTCATTTGATCACCCCTTGTATATATAGTTTTATCAATCATTTGAACATCAAAGATAAAAGAAATTAACAGATATTGGAATTTAAAAGCATAGATGCTGTTGTTTTATTTTCATAACTGATCAGGACAGCTCTTTATATACAAAAAATAATTTATATAACAGTGGGGTTTAACCAATTTTGCAGCTACTCCACCTTCGCCCTTTTTGTTTATAATATTGAGTGAATTCGCGTATTGAAAATAATGGATAGAAATTCTAAATCTATTATAAAAAAAAGTAACTTACCTAAAATTGCATTCAAAAATCTATAAACCACGTTGAATCTGTGTACAATGCAGAGTCTGAACACAAATATATATTCAAAGCAAAATATTATTGGCCGAATTAGCATAGTGAAAAGTATAAAAATTTGTACTAAAATAATCATAGAATAAGTGTATCAAGTTAAATGCCACAATTATATGATTCTCTCTAGGAATATTTTTGTATTTGTCTATAAAATAATACCAAGGTTAAAAATAAAATTATAGGAATATATTAACTTTAATATATAGATATAAATATATTATTCCCATATTTTTGATATTTTTTAAATCCAAAATATATTTTAAAATGGCATTTTTTCTAAACATCAATAATAATTTTAAGCTTGTTCTTAAGTTAAATATCTTGAAAATTTACAAGTATACTATATTTCAATTTACCATTGCGTACTGCTGAAACCCCTGGACAAGAATACAATCTAAATTTGAAAAATATTTTAAGATGAAAAAGAAAGGAAAAGTATTAATTTATGTTAAAGTGCTTTATAAATACTACAATATAAGTTTCATTGAAGAAATGGCCACACACACACACACACAAACTGCGCCAAACATTTGTTATCTAAATAAAACTTTGAAATCTAAAAAAGTACAAGGAGAAAACTGTCGAAAATATAAAAAGATCGCTAAGGATATGACAGGCATATCATCATGTGTTTACAAACAACAAAAAACCCCATGAAAAAAAATGTGCGTGAATGTGAATCTTGTTCTAAAGTAGTAATATAAACCCTTGAGAGGCAAGCATTGGCGCACACAAATTTTCCGGGGGGGGGGGTCATAGTTGAAAGTCCACACCATACTCGTATCATACCTCAACAGGATGCCAAACATATTTTTTGATTTTATAGATTTTGGAGGAAAAAGCAGTACAAAATATATTATTGAGCAAATAATTATCTTTAATTAATAAAATAAATTGTTAATGATAATTTTTACGTACTATATAGTTACTTAGGATAATCATCAATCGAAAAAAAAAAATCAAAGGCTATGGGACGGTCCGGAATCGCGCAACCCCCTCCTTTTTTTTTGTTTACGCCACTGGAGGCAATAGATAAATTTATTAAAATGAGAATTATATAAATTTTCTTTCAAAACTGAAGAACATCTATGATTGTTAAGAAAGAAGAGTCTTCTAAAAGAACTAGTTGAAGCGATCTTCCGAAAACAAATGCAAAATCTACTTCTGCAATTGTAATGAAATATCTGGATGAAACCTGAACTCTATCATGAATAATTCTCTTTAAGAACATCGACATAGATCAGCTCTTTATAAACTTGAAAACGGAAAACATTTATGTGACATAATTTTCCAAACTTTGTAAGTTATGTCTATACTTTGTTTAGATCAGTGATTCCAAAAGTGGTCTATATAGACCCCAGGGGTCTATGACGACCTCCAAGGGGTCTACGTCAGCCTAAAATTGATTTGGGGGTCTATGTGATACAGGCTCTCATTAAACTAGATCGTGACTTTAATTTTAAAAGAAAATTTATAATCAAGAGTAAACCAAATTTTACTCACTTAACAGCTTTATTTACTTAATCTAATAAGGTTAATTTGAATTTACAAGGTTACAGCATAAATTTTATTAAAACAAGAACCATTTCAGCTTTTCTTTCTGATTTAAGCTAAAGAAGTATAATACTGGAGGTCCAGAATTTTCTAAATTTGCCTCAGACAATCTATCGGAACGGTTTAAACTACGTTCAACATTTAAATGCCTTTTATTCAGATTTTGAAACAAGGTTTCAGAATGCTTTGACTATGGTAATACCAGAGTAGGCAATGAATTCATAAGGTCATATTGAAGAAAAAAAATTGGCAGTTATAGAGACTGCCGATAGAAGTGAAAACTTAGAGCTTTTAGTATTAAAATTTGACATTTCCTATTTTTTGAATTAAAATCATCAACATCAATCTGGTTTTCATATCTATTGACACTCCGAGCAACAACTAAATGCACATGTTTATATGGTTTTTTATTATTCAAATATATTACGGGCTGTACAAGATCATGACAAAATATAAATACAATTCAATTGAAATAACAATCAATATACAATCATATTATTTATGGATAGTATTTGCATTTACTTAAATTTCAATATACTTGATTTTTAACATTATTTTAATTGTTTGCGTCATTGTCATCATTAATTTCAACAATAATTAGACTTTTTGTACTTTCAATTATTTCATTTTATTCTAAAAAGATACAATAGGCTTATGGTAACTAAAATAAGAAAGGAAATGTTTTATTCAAATTTATCTAAGTATCGCGTAAAAACCGCATTGATTGTCGTTTTATATTTTGTAGTACTGAGTTTTCGATCATTGGATATATTTAAATTGTTTAATTTAGAAATTCAATTAGTAGTAGATTTTTATCATCTGCAAAGTTAATATTGAAGTCTCCACTTAAAATCATCGGTACATTATCATATTTTTCGCCAAATCTTTTATCGAGTATTTCAGAACCTTTTTTTTTTGTATAAATTATCAAATTTTCGAATAAAAATGGTTGTATCTGTCTCATAGATTTTCCAGGCGAAACATAAGTGGCAACCATTAATATGTATTGCCCATTTTCGGAATCGCAACGAGCAACGCATATTTCGCCTATATCAGAAACATTAACACCAATGCTTCTAGTGAATTTAGTATGTATTAGGTTTTCTTTCTTGGGACCCCGGGACCCCCGGGAAATCATAAGATTTTTGTACTTTTTCTATTCCTGGGAATTAGACTTCGTTCCCGGGATTTCCCGGGAATCACACGGGGCTTGAATTATCTATGAGGTATCTATTTTTGACTTGACCTTACATTTCAATCTCGAACATCGTTAACTGAACCTACTGGGGCAATTTGCGATCATTCCCTCCGAACTTCCGGACGAAGGAATGTTCGTTACCCCAACTGTGGGGTAAGAGTTTAATATGAGAAATTTGGGGGGGGGGGTGAGAATTTTTCCACAGCAAGCAATGGGTGAATCGAACTTGGTTAACAAGAAATATTGGGTTTTCAAAGCAATCGCATTTCATTGCCAACCTGCACTATGTGGTCGAAGTTCCAAGATCTAGATTTATGTGGATAATGTATGTAAGTACTAATACTTAAAACTATTATTTATTTAATCTTCTTTTTAAAAAAAATTTTCGGATACTTATCTTTACTATGAGCTATTTAATTGAAACAGCAATTGAAGAAGAGAATGAACCCACAAATTGTTTGGGGGAGAATATTTTTATAAGAAATTGCGCAATTTTTCTTATTTATTATTTTTCTAAACTTAACTTTCGTGAGATTCTTATTTTAATATTTATTTATATTTATGTAACAATAATACAGCAATTCCATAAACAAGAAATCGGTTATACAAATAAAATATCTTAAATACAATAATTAATATTTTTGGCGTACATCATCGGCACTTCAGCAGCAAATGAGTTTTCAAGTATACATTAATATTTATCTCTTAGTAGAGCAACATTAGAGAAATAATTTATTCAGCTTAGACTGGTTAATTTTCAAACACATGTGAGTCAGTAAAGGGACTTTTTAATTTTAGTAATTATTTTTCAAATATAAATCCCCCCCCCCCGAGATCTTTAATTTACAAAATCTTTAACTGTAACATTTTTTCCATGCCTGAGTGGTAAAAGTATAAATTGCTTATGCTTTCTGAAATCCTATTTAAAAATAAATAATCAATTTATTATATTTTTTTGTATTTTTTAGCTAATTATGTGAATAAGAATTAATTTTGTAATTAATATGCATCCTTGTTTTATATAATGATTATTGATTTTATTTAAAAATAAATTGTTTTTAAATTTTTTAAAATTTTGATGTATTCCCGGGAATTTTGGGAACGAGAATTACATTCCCGGGAATGGAAAAACCCTGGAAATCAGAAACCATAGTATGTATGAACCATAGTCAAGAAATGAAGTGTGACGTATCTTGAGTATTGTGATAAATAGCTATGCCTGCTGATGGAACTTCGGGTCTTTCATAACTTACAACAAAGTTGAAATTCGGAATATCAAGTGGTTCTTCGTTTTTCATACGAATTTTTGACAAAGGCAGATTTTTAGGTCAGCTGCATGCGCATGCAAACTTTGACAATTGAATGAAAATATCGATAATCCTTTCTTGTTGGAGATGAATTCTAGAAAAGTTTTGGTGACCGTTTGTAGTGTATTGTTTTGTAACCTTTTCAATTCTAACGTTAGATCCTCTCGATGAATTGTTGATCTTTTATGATATTTATCTGTTTCTGAAGCATTTAGAGGTGTTCCTGTTCTGCCAATCCAAAATTTCTAGCTGCAGCTAATATTTTCTTGAGTAACCAAAAATAAACCTTGAATCCTCGTTACTCTTGTTAAAGCTACGTAAACTAATTCTCTAGGATGTTTGTGATCGTATTCGTAGACAATAGCATCATAAGTATCTCCCTGTGATTTGTGAATAGTCATTGCCAAAACAGAAATTAGGGGAAAATGTTTAGGATCTAAGCAAATATGGGAAAAATGAATATTTAAAATAACCCTAATTCCCTGAGAATATTTTTTGTAAATTTCTAATAATAAAATCGATAGATATAAAATTATCGATAATCATTTTGCAAAAAACAAAAGAGCATATATTTTATTTTTGACAATTTAAATTAATAAATAATGATTTCGAAACATTAAATTTTTAAATAAAATTAAATATTTAATGGAATTAAAGTCGGAGCCGTTTTCATTATTTCAAACTAAAGATTTTTATGATATAAGGTAATAAACAATAATTTTGCATTTTTAACTATATTTTAAACTTCAGCACATTAATCTTGAATTATTGTTAGATTTTATAAAATTTTTAATTTCAAAATACATGATAAAATTATGATTGAACAACTAGATGTCTATTTTGCCACAATAGTAAGAAAACGTCTAAGCCACTGTGAAATACTAACCCGCATTGCAGAGATTAAATATTAGAGAATAAATAATACAAAATTTTCAAACGCCAGAATAAATACGAAGATTTAAAATAATTTTAAATAATATAAAATTTTCAAACGCCAAAATAAATGCGAGTATTTAAAATAATTTTCTGTTATTTATTTTTTATCTTAAAAATATTCGTTTATTTATTTAGTACTTACTCACTATTGTACTGCACAATGATTCTTCAATTAAACGATTCAAATAATAATCAAACAAAACACTATTTTAAAAATGCACAGTATATACACATTGAACTTTTTTCGCTAAATCCATTCAGTTTTACTTACAAAATATACACAGCACTATACGTCACCTGTTATAGCTACAGAAAAACTGCTATAAGCATGTCAGTGACGCGAACGCACGAGATTTCACCCATCCAAAAGTGTCTAAAACGAACAGCATACTGCCCATGCGCCAGTCAGAGCATGTCGGTGACGCTAACCCATAAGATTTTCCCCTACCAAAAAGTGCCCAACGTCCCTAAAGAAGTTTTCACTTCAAAAATGTCACTACTAAAACAAAAAGCACTAACAAAGATCTTAAAGTTTAGAGATAGATGCCAGCGATTTTGGCGTTAAAAAGTCAAACCTGTTATTTGTCCCGAGTTATGGAATATCATGAGGAAGTTTTTCATTGCTTTTCCGACAGTGAAGGAATATCAGCGCTGTTGCCAATCTCGAAAGAAAAAGAAAGATAATACTGGACACTACTAACAGGAGATTTAAAATTAAACCGGACGAGATTGATACCAAATGTTGAAAATTTGATATTGTAGTGCTAGAGATTCATCCCTTCTATTAAAATAATTTGTTTGTTGTTTAGTTAGTTTATTTAACAGTTTTATTTATTTATTAATTTAAATTTAAATTATAAACATATGCTTTTTAAATTTTAAGCACTGTATTTCATTACAGTCAGAAATTAAATTCTTTTAGAGTAGGGGCAGGAGTACCAGCGGTTAAAAAGAATTTAAGTTAATAAATTTTCAAAAATTCAATATTAAATTAAGCAGGGGTCTACCCCAAACTGAAAAACATGGCAAAGGGTCTACGAGACAAAAAAGTTTGGGAACCTCTGGTTTAGATTGTTTCTTGCAAACAGTCTATTTAGCACGATTTACTGCAAATTACCATGCTTTGCATGGCGGAAATTGAACAGGATACTGATAGTTACCTCAAGTTCATGTATGTGTTTAAAAGTTTTTAAAACTGGTAAAATAATAAAATAATTATTCCTTTTTTATTAATTCACATTCAATTTTTTTTTAAATTTCGTAAATATCGGGTATCTATAAATCATTTTACACTTTTTATTTTTTCACAAAAACGTGTCGGGAATATCGGGTGCGGCTTGGAATTGATGGCGGCTTCTATTCAAATAAATACGGTATTATTATTTAAAATACATTTTAGCTTTTTAACCCACCTTAAGTTGCTATTACTTTCCAGACTAGATTGGATTTATATTGATCCACTGATGAAAACTTCCATCACTTTTGTTTCAATCAAATTAAAATAGTACCAGAGATATGGAGAAATGAAAAATGTAATGTAATTCCAAGTGTAAAGATATTTTTTTAATAAATGGGGAAAACGGAGCTCAGAAAAGTTCTGAATTTATAAAACGAGTCACCATGGATAAATCTTTACTGATACGGATGAACAAATGGTACAATTAATAATAAAACTATTTAAAATTAATTTATTCAATGTTTGTCTATAAAAATTTCTGCTAATAATTCTGTAATGTTGAGCACAATTTGACTTAAATCGAAGCAATCTGATATCGTGGCAAAAGATTTTTGTTGGAGCTAAATTTTTGATCCAAAACTCTCCAGTATTTTTAATCTTTCTTTTTTTTACCACTTGGTTACATGACTTCAAGATTTCATAAAACAAAAATAAACTAGTTTAGGAAAACAAAACATACTATATAAACATAAAAAAACAAGGTATCCAACAAAAGGTTTGTTGGCTTGTTTCCGAATTCCTTCCGTTCCCTCACAAATATTTGGTACTTACTCTAATAATTCACTCCGGGAAATAGGGCGAAGTTTTCCACAGTTCTCAACAAGGGCTTACGTCGAGGGTAAAGAGGGGAGGACGAGAGAGGACACAGAAGTCAAACCACTGCTACCCTCAAGGACACCAAGGATCAGGACACCTCTCCACCCTTTAGCTCGGCATTCCGGGAAGTAAAGAAGGAATTATTGATGGGGCGGGAGTAGATTTATGCCCTCCCGAGGCCAGCCCTGGCCCATTACAGCCGCCCCGGCTCATTACATAAATGGGGCGCTCCCGAAATGGACAGAGGGGCATTACGATTGCATGGGGCTTTTTTCGCCCTCATTGGCCGCTGGCTGCCCCGGGTGAGGGGGTGGGGCACTTAGTCTGATGGGAGGAGAGCTCTGGACTTTCGATCTTTTTTCTCTTCCTTTTTGTTCTGCAAATGATTTCGGAAGCGAGCTGTCTTTATAGGAGAGTCTGTTGCTTTTCTTCTGGGGATATTCGATTGCAGAAGAGTCATTTCATTGGGTGTTTTACCAGACCCCTTACATGTGTTCACCACTAACATATTAACAAAACTTATTTTATTTATATTCAGTTTTAACAATTATAAAAACAAGTATTATTTAGAACCATTTAGTTCTGATAGTTATTAAGTTATTTACAAAAGAATATAATTTAATTAAGCCTCCGGATTTGAGTGTGCGCCAAGAAGCTTTGGAATAAGAATCTTATAATTAATTTTATCATATTCACAATAAATTCACCCCATTCTAGTAGATTTTAGAATTTCTGAACAGTCATCAAAATTCCTATATTCTTTCTTTACTCCTAACTATGTGTTACATCTTTGATAACTTTAAGAGTTAAGTTATAAACTCCTGTACATAATTTGCTTTGAATTAGATTTGTTGTGGATGTACTTTTTTATTATTTACTATACTTTTTTCTTTATGATACATGCATGAATATGTGTGCATGTTTGTATATATGTATATTTTTGCTAATTTATATAATTATATAACCTCTATTCACAATGATTTTCTAAATCCTGTGTACTGTTGCCCACAGGCCATCTTGACATGCTGTTGTGTTGACATAACAGTTATTAACCCTCATAGCTCGGTCTTCTCTGGGTAATAAATAAATAAATTATGTATTTGAGCAGTGATTATCATTCTCAGTAATTATATATATAAAAAAACCACATGAAAGTTAATGTGTTTCAACTAACTATTTCATTGACGGCGAGAAGAATTGGAATTTTGCAGATATATCATTTTTTAAATCATTGCACCTCATTATATTGGAGATTTTATATAAACTCTCATGATTCTACAATTTTTTTTTGAAAAATAATAATCTGTATTTATTTAGGGATTTTTCTATCATTTTGTGTTATTTTTAAATTTGAAAAAATCAATTCATTTTATTCAATTCTATTTTCTCAATTCCCTTTGAAATCATTTTCATTTAATCCATTAAAAAAAATTTTTTCGTCATTCAAATATTTTAGGATTAAAAATACTTTTGAAATGTGAATATAATGAGAATGAAAATAATTGTGATTCAGTTTTATTTTTGTCGATTATATCCTATTTTCAAGAAAGTGCTTGAACAAGGACCAATTGCTAGGATGAAGAGAAGATACTTCAATACCTGCTCAATTATTGTCAATTTATGAAAGTGTAAATCTGTACCACTCCCCCCCCCCCACCCCGTTTCTGATATTGTTCCTCTAAATGTTTAAAATATAACAAAAATTAATTTTAATGATAAATATAATTAAAATGGCCTAGTACAGGGATGGGGACTTGTTTTGACCAGCAGGCCACATTGTGAGAGCGTAGGATAGCAGAGGGCCACACCTTCCTTATTAAAAGGATTGTATTAATTGTAAAAAATAATACACTTAAGTTAAATAAAATAGTGGAGATTTAATTTAATTTTATAATCAGTGTGATGAAACAAATGTATCTTATCCCAATTTGTTTCAATTTTTCTGTTTTTGAAATTAGGAGAGAGATTGCTTGTTTAAATTCTCATGTCACATGTTAACCTGCAAGTTTATGTCATCTTGTTGTACTTGCATCTATATTTCTTGTTGATCTTCATGCAAGGAAAACTTTACTCACAAATATCTGTGTGCCGGCTAAGATATAAAGGACCATATACCCGCAATTTTTTTCCATACATGGATATTTTTCAACTGACAAAGATTTGTAAAAGTCAATGATATAGCATTTATCATATTTCCTACAAAACTGTGATCTCACTCAAATCACTAAGTTCAAGCTATAGTTCCTCAGGTGTTGTATCAATTAGCAGTAATGGGATGAGAGGGCCAATTGAATTAAGGCTCACTTTTCTAAAAAGTCTGAAATCCTTTTGTAACCTCATCCTCCAAACTGCAGAGGATCTCTTAATAGAAACACTTTCAGTTACTTTGTTTTCCTAATAAAAGTATAGAGAAATTCTGTTTTCCTAATAGTGAAAAATACAAGACGAATCTTTGCTCGCGCACGGGAAAGAAATCTCGGTTCGAAGAGGATTTTCTGACTGTCTTGGCTGGCCGCTATTTGCACACCCCTGGGCCTAAAATAATTCGAATTTCACATGAGTAATGTAAATTGAAATTGGATTTTTCAGTAAAATATTTTTAATATAGGAGGCAATATACATCAAATGAAGATTTTTTTATTACTGAAACAAAAACATAAGTAATAAAATTATTTAAAGCTATTTAGGAATTTAGAAAATCCAATAAAAGTACACAAAAATATACATGTTCTTAGACAAAATAATCAGTGTTTAACGAAAGTATATTTTAACTTTATAGGATATAACATACTTTATTCTGTTTATATTAAAAATGTATATGTTGTTGTTGTTACACATGGCTTTATTGGAATGATCAGTCCAAACATATAAAACAGCTCAAGTATCACACAAGAATAATGACGAATAATAAAAAAGAACAACCACATTAAAAGTAAGAACCAAGACAAATTAACAGGGGTAGAAAAGAAAAAATTGAAAATGGAAATAACATGAAAAGGGACATAAGAGATGTAGTCTTTACAAGGAGTTCATGAGGGTTCTGGCATTCCAGAATGGTTTGCTTATCTCGCCACGTTTTTGAAACTCTTTATCTAGTTCTGGTCATGTAAGAAGATGCTCTGCATCCATGATGTTCGAATTCAGTGGCGTACACATAAGGGGTGTCCTTGGGTCCGAACTCCCCATCTCCATTGCCCTCGATTTTTTTTCGATTGATTATAATCCTATGTATATAGTACGTAAATTTTAAGTATTTTCTATTAATAATTAATTTGATTAATTAATGTTAATTATTTATTCAATAATTAGTTTTTTACTGTTTTTTGTTCTTGAAAATCGACAAAATCAAAAGAATACTTTGAGCGACATATTGGAGCATGATACGAGAAGGGTGGACTTCCGATCCTGGACCCCCCTCCTCCCTTGAAAATTTTCTGTGTGCGCAAATTTGGCATATAGTAGATCACCTCTAAAAGTTCCCAAAGAAACCTTCCTTTTACGACGATTAAAAAATTAACCATCAAAAAGGTAGTCTTCAAAACAAATATTTCTTGTATGCGCTGACGTGTGAAACAAATATATACATTGCTTAGTTAATGTTACAAATTTTACTGTTTGATTAGTTATATTGATTAATGTTTTGTGAGAACTTAAAAGTTCACAAGTGGGGAGTTTTGAAAAGCTTCGACTAGAGGGTGCTACTCTGTAATACCAAACTTATGATTTTGTGATATGCATGAGTTCAGTGGCACAGGTAAGCTACAATTATGAACAGTTGTAATCTGCTATTGAAGGGTTGGTTTCCCTATCAGTTCAGCCTAATTTCAAATGACCTTCTGTTTTTTCGTGTTGTGAGTGTCCAAATATAAATGTGTGTTAAACGAATGAAGAATAGTCATCATTGAAGTGCTGCTAAGTTTAATAATATATGAATGCAAATTAAGATGGAAAGAAAACTAACGGAATCCTTTATTTTTTGATTAAATTGTTTATTAATTACGAGGAGTGATCAGAGAGGGAAAAAAAAGGTTACAAGTCCAATAAGGAAATATTTATTAACAATAAACAGAAAATACAAAAAGGGATTAAGAGGCGTACATATCATCACATTCTAATCACCAAGTCTATTTAGGCATTTATCAGAACGCAGAACCAACTTGTTTAACCCGTCTTGGTAGAAATCATGTCCCTGTACATTGAGCCAGTTCTCGGTGGATGAGTGTTTACAGCGCACTCTTGGAATATCGCAGTACATCAAAAACGATATGCTGCACGCTACCAAAACTCAGACCCATCTCTGACGAGATTTCACTCAGAGTTACCCGTCAATCATTTTGAATCATTTCTTCAATTCGTGCCGTGTTGATTTTTGTTGTTGAAGAACTTGGCCGGCAGCTCCCTGTCATAATGCAGTTTTCGACATCCTGTCTGTCTTATTGAAAAGTGTGACACTATTTCTCTACATGTTGTCTGTTCATTGCTTCTTCGCCATAAATTTCTATGATTTGACTGTGAATGGCAGATGCGGATCCATTCTTTGCCCATAAAAATCGAATCGCAGCTCGCACTTCTAAACGAGTCCAATTTCCTAAGCATCTTGCCATTTCAATCACCCTGAACCGTCTGATGACTTTCCTAAAACTAACCTTCTCGCAAACCAGCTGTATGATAAGTAGAGTCCTTTGTCTCCACTCTGGGGGGAAATATTTCTCCTTAATATGTAGTTTTCAAATGTTAAGGCTGCTAGCCCTTTTTTTTATCAACCCTTGTATAACCAGTTGTTTTTGTAAACACACCAAACGCTACACCAAATTATTTTTCAACTAAGCATGAATTTCCCTCGATAAGAGGATTCTTAAGAGACTAAATCAATTTTTTATGAAAATTTGACATTTTATCTATGAACTTTTAAGGAAAGTACACTTCATGACTCGAAGTATGATATTGACAAAGCGTTTAAGTTCTCAGTAGTTAACTTTCGGCCCATACACCAACGGGGAAATGTCTCACCATCGAGATTAAAGAACCAAAACCCATACTTATAAAACTAAAGAAATGAAAAAAAGAGAATTTGTTTATTCTTTTTTAACTGTCCTCTTCTAAACATATCTCACCAAATGATCTCCATTATATCCTAAAAGAACAGTCTGAAATTCACCCAATGGAAGGCAGGAAGGGGGTCACCAATCGGCCTACGTGGTCATACCATCACCGGCTAAAAGTTCCCAAGACAACCTCCCTTCTCCGACGATTAAAAATGCATGTGAGAGGGAGGGGGAGGGAAAGGGAAAAAGTCTAGGGAAACAAAATGAAATTTTCTTGCTTGTTGGTTGGATGGCAGAAAGTTAGGAGCCATTTGGCGGAGACTGACTCGCCCATTCCGGAATGTACGTGCTTCCGGAGTTGGAACTCGTAATGGCCGAGGAAAGCCCTGATATGGGCGTGTTTTTGCCCCTTCGCGTCTTTTTAGAGGTTCTCCCTCAGCGAGTCCCCGAGGGATAATTTGCCCCGGTGCATGCCGGAGAAGATGCCAGACCTTGTTAATCTTTAACCGAGCAAGAATTTTCGCAGAGTGGAAAGGTAGTTTTGTTCTTCGAGACGGAGTTTTGTGGAAATGGGTTTTTCCCAGAGTTTTAAGGATTTCGGGGAAGTTTGAACTTCTCTTGACTTGTGTGGGCACCAGACAAGATCGATACGTATATATGCAAAATGTTAGACAGCTGGAGTAATGACAGAACTGAATTGAGTTGTTCTTCGGGATAATCGTTCTTCTAAGACAAGCACGTTTTTTTTAAATTAAAGTTCCCCTTGCGATTATAGATGCTTTAAAATTCAATAAAGAGAGCAAGAAAGATTGCAGGCAATGTAGGTTTCAAATTTTTGATATTTACTTTAATGATTACGAGGATTTTATCAATTTATTACCCTTGTCTAGTTTAGAATGTACATGTATACGCGTTCTTAAAATTAAGCATATTTTAAAAATATGAAACTCTTCTAATAGATTCGAAAGCAAAATTAGCACATCGAAAGTATTAAAGAGATATCAAGCAAAATAATATTACTTGCTTGGGAATCACCTTGGCCAAACAACTAATTGAAAAATTGTTTTTATGTACTCAGAGTATATTAAGTAAAAAAACAGCTTAGAAATATGTGTATGACTTAAAAGATGAATTAATGCATACTTTTAATGAAATACATAGACTATTGATGACCACATATAATCGAATCCCCCCCCCCGATATTATTGTAGGGCTTATTGTTTGTATTATGATTGATGGCTAGATATCTCTGATTTTTACAATATATATGGAAGAGATGTTTCTTCTTTAAAAAAAATACATTCATTTATCTACTATCAATAACTAAAGTACTTTTAAAAGCTAAACGTAAAAATCATCTGTAACATAAAACCTGAAATTTTCATACAAAGTCATAGTTAAAAAAACCCTTAATAGTTCCAAATATATAACAATGAAACAAGTGTTCTTGTGACACATCAATTAATTTTGATTCAAGTAATTTATTTATTTAAAGTTCACGTTCATTTGATTAATCGACGGATTAATTTCATCTAAACATTTCGGTACATCTTTCTAACATTTTAAATGAAGACGAAATCCAAATGTACAGAAAATTAAATAAAAAAAATCTTTAAATTCTAATATGATCCACAAAGTATGCTTGTGATCAAAAATAAATCTTTATAATCTTAATTAAAAAAATATCGTATAATTACGCAAGCAATGTTACATTAAACTCTTTGTTATTGATCAGAATAAATGTTATACTTTTTTATTCATTTAAACATATTATTCTTAAATATCGTCTAAATAAGCATTGTACGCAACATTTTATTTATTACTGATAATTAATTGAAAATTTTTTTAAAACGCTGAATTCCTAAAAATATTTAAAATATGTTGATTTTGCTTTCAACTTGTAGTATATGTCAGACTTATATTCTTACTTAAATGGGTGACTGTGAAAATGACCGCTCGTTACTGGAAAACTAAGTGTCAAAGACCTCCCATGGTGTAACGTGAAAATCAAAAGAGGAAAATACAAGTTTAGAAGTTCCCTTTGTGCCCTTGTAGTTCGGAATTAGATATTTGTTGCAAATTGCTTTTGTTGCTTTTCCAGCTGCATTAGCTTAGGGCTCGGCAAACTTTTGAGACAGAAGAGTAGTTTGCAAGTGAAACAAGACAGTTATACTATCAAAGAGCCTAAATTATTTATATTAATACGCTTGCGCAGCCTGTAACCTTAACAGTATTGTGTATTTGTGCTTTTATTTTTAGACTACATTGAAAATTTTATATTTTCTTTGTTGGTGCTTATTAAAGTTTCTGCTATATAAAAAAAAACCTTTCTTTGTAGTCAATTAGTCTTTAGTAAATAATCAGTTTTGACAAAACAAATAAAACATACTTGCTTTTCTTTAGCTGTTTCAAAGAGCAATATAAAACTTGAGTCTCTAAAATTCCCCTCACAGAGGCGTTGAAATCGCTGTTGTGTTCATACTAGATACGCCCATTTTTTTCACAGAAGAACCAATCACATGTTAATGCTTAGACTTAGTTTAAGAAACAACACAATTGCTTCACTTCACATAAACAAGTCTTTGTTGATAGAATTCAAAAGTGGTACTTAATGAAGTGCATTGTCCCGCCTGATTGGTTTTTGAGGCACGCGCAATCAAGCCACGCGCTCAGGAAGACCACATATAGTGAAAGCAATCATAGAAACCATTCAGGCATTTGAAGTGGTTGTGAAACTATCTCATCCATCAAGCTGCACAGCAAACGAGTGCCGTTTTCGGAATTTCGAAAGCAAAAGTGTTGGGCGTAACCTGTGGATGTTTTGCGAAACTGTCAAGAGGTTCAGTCAGGCGTTAGGGTACATGTTGTTGAAGATTTGTTGCTGTTAAAATAACTGTTATTAAACGTGAAAACTGTTTGGTTTAAGTGGATGAGACGAAGAAGAATAACAGATTGTGTCAGTGGTTTGAATAGAGTTTGGAGGAGGTTACAAAATTTTTATGAAAAGTGCCCTTTTTTTTATTAATATTCCAGCTAAAAAAACGGAATTGTACATTTCTTAATGTTCTAATATCATCGGAGCTTTAGTCATTTGTTAAAAATGAATATAATTTTTTTTAAAAATTTAGAACTTTCTATTACAGAATTTGTGACCTACAAATACACCTGCGAAGACTTAAATATTGATAACGTTTTTAAAACGCTGAAGTACAGATATAACTAACTCACACGTAATTATTAATTGCGGCAATTACGGCTTTTTTTTAAAATCGTCATTAGTATAGTAGTTCCTTTTTTTGGATTATTTTCATTTGCTTTTTACTGTTAAGAATTTAAAAAATCAGGATTTTTTTTTTTACTATCTTTTAATTTTTGATTTTATTTTTTGAACTATTTTTAAGGTTTTTTTTTCTCCTCCAACAGTTGCAAAAAAAAAATGTTTTTCTCTTCCAAAGTCAGCCATAACTGTAATTTCAGTTTATATTTCTTATCAATCATTCCCATTTTGAAGACTAGACTAGACTATACGTTCGAAAGAGTGATTTTGCAAAAAAATTTGCGTATAAATGAATTTTTTTTTTAATATTTAGTGTCAGAAGTTAGAATATGCATATAAAATAATTTTTTAATAATATTATTACCCTAAGAAATTATTTAAATGCAATTTTTGTAATGAAAATGAGAAAAAAAGGACATATTTACAAAATATTCTTCTCTTATGAAAATTTTTTATAATATTAATCTGCCTATGTATAACAAAGACATCTTTAAAGGATTTCTGAAATATATATTTTAGAAATGGATTTATACTCATATTTCAAATATCAGAATAGAGAAATTTTAGCGATAAACACTGGTTATTTCAATTGATCGTAACTTTGAAAATAATGCGGATTTTCCGAAAATCGTAGTTCAAGCTCTGTATAGAAGTCCTAGTTGTATATAGGTAAAATATTATTATTTTTGAACATTTTTCATAAAAGGAGACTGTTTTGAAAATATGTCATTTTTTCTTCACTTGTTGCCAAAAAAAATTGCGTTTAAATAATTTTTATTGTAATAATGCCATTAAAACAATTTTATATGTATATTCTACATTTCCATTATTAATACAAAAAAATATTCCTTTATATACTTTTCAAAAGTACAATTCTTAATGTAGTCACTCAGTTTTAAATGAATCAGTAATTAAATATATAATATTCATTATTAATTTTTCTAAGTTTATTTACTAATAATATTAGTATCATAATATTTGTTGGTCACATTTTAATGCATTTTAGACCGGGTTTTAAAGTTTCTCGAAAGACATTGCATGAATATTTTTTTTTGCAAGCGTTGAGTCGAACTCTTACGTGGAAGAGTTTCGAATCTCCTTAAATGTAGAGGTCGTTTGTTTCCTACCTGTCATATAGCCCACTTCCACTCAACTCCAGCGTGTAAACGAGAGAGAAGGCGAGTGAGTGAGTGAATATTAACATCGCCCTATTCAGCTACTCGAGGGCTTATGGCGACGGACTTCGTCCTTTTGAACCATGGTCAAGTGACGAGAACGACATCTGTGACTTGGTACCTCCTCTCCTTACTTTCACAACACGCCAACGGGTGAACGTTTGAACCCCTACACAGATTTAACGTGCATCGGCCCCTCAACACGTCGGCTCTTCAACGGCACCAGGCTCGAACTCATGATACGCCGGCCATGAGTCCGTGACCTTGACCCCTGGGCTACCCCGGCCCTAATGAGAGAAGAGGAGCACGGACAAAAATAATTGAAGAAAGATTATTTTAACGAGGAGGTCCAATAGTGGAATCTGAGTACATTGTATTAGTATTTTAACAATTTATTTTTAAAGTTGTTTTTCATGCTTAAAATAAATTAGTAATGCAAAAAAAGGTGTTTCTTTTCTGGACGATACGCGACACTACCTTTATATATCTATAGTTAAAAATGGAGTAGAGGTTTCCTAATTTTGTTTATCGGGGCAACTTTGTATCGTATGCTTAATTTAATAAACTATATAATAAGTTTTCGACGTTCAAGTGCCTGAATTGATAAGTTTGCTCAATTTTTAGTAAGAGCTCTATGCAGTTTAAAGTTCGATATCTTAACACAAACATGTGATGCCGAATGTTAATAAAGACTTTCGTCATATCTATTGAAGTAAGAGTTCATAATTTATGTAACTTAACTACTATATCAATGAAGTTAAATTAAACTAATCTGAGTTTAAAATGCTGATATGTAAATTGAATCTTATTTAAAAAATTGATAATAAGATGCAATTTTTTCCTATCCTTGCTAAGTTGTCGTAGTCCGAAGGTCACCGGTGTAATAAGACTTGAAGAAGAAGCAGACATGATCATAAAAATAGCTACTTTTATTCTATCTTTAGCACTTTATGAAGTATACAAATTTATAACTTAACTCTGGGAGCAGTATGAAATTCTAACCTTTAACTGGATAACTAGATCATCGAAAGTACTTATATTCGGAGTTGAAGCTCCTTGTATGATCCTTCTCGAAGCCCAATAGCTCGATTAGCTCCAAGGTTGATTACTTCTCCTATTCCTGGTGTATTCTCCATCGACTATTATTCTCAAGACGTGCGACCACCCAGTCGCTGTTCACCTATTCTAATACTTGGATTTTATATTTAACGATTAACCATTCACTCACACACTCAACGGCAAGCACCTTATTAGTAGTTACATTTGCATAAAATCAAGTCATCTCTATGGAAAGCGGTTTTTAAAATAAAATAACAGTTCAAGATTACTTCCCCCTAGAGCAGGGGTAGCAAACCTTTATAGATCAACGTGCCATTTTTTGTACAGGCCACTCAACAATTCTGACTTGTGATTATAGGAACATAATAAAACTAAATACATCAACTCAAAACTTTTTATTTACTACGAAAAAATATATCTTGCATTGTAAGGTATTAAATGTTTGTGTTATACGTGTAATTGAAATAAAAGTACCATTAGTGTGACTTCTGTTGTTGCAGATTAGATGACAGCTAATATTACGACTGTAAGATGTTGCTTTTAGCAGAATGCATGCTGAGTTGGAGTCATCTGCCAAACGGTTTCTAAGCGATTCTTCATTGTTATTCGTCTCTGAAAATAATAATGACTCTTAGGCATAGTTAGATGAAAATATGGTTAAAGTATAGCATATATGTAAGTAACCAGTTCTTTAAACAGTTAAATGTGTGTGGAATTGAATTCCATGTTTCCAAAATTTCGTTACTCGCATTTTTACTTATATTGCTTGTTAATTTTTTTATTTCAGTCGATTCCAACTTTTTTTTATTTCAATAAGTTTTTTAATTCGTATAGAACTAGTAGACTGAAAATCGATGTTGCATTTCAAATTCAATTTCCAGCCAATCGAATTGGGGCAAGTTCAGTTTACCAAATGAAGTCTCAACAACCTACATAATAAACTTGAGCATTTCCGACAGTTTTTTAAACTGAGAAAATCTCGCTGAAAATTCATTGATTGACCAATCAATGAAGGAACTATTTTGAACTAAAATGCAAACCATTTTGTTCGGTGGCGTGCCCAAAATATAGTGCTATTGGTTCGCCATCCCTGCCCTAGTGGGTCATAAGAACTCGAATAGTACCCGTTACAAAGTTTTTATTAAATTATGAAGTAAAACCAAAGACAATTCGGGAAAAATTTTTCCAGCTGATTATTTAAAATATCTCCTATATTTACTTTTCTTAACATAAAACCTAACTCACTTGCAACAAGTAAACGAAAGTACTGAATAATTACCAAAAAACCTTTCTATAAAAACTCCACCCTAATGAACGATGTTCTAAGCCACCATACCTCCCGCGGTGGTCACAAATTTCCAAGTAAGAAAAAAAAAAGAGATTATATTGGTTTGTGTGTATGTCTACGTCAAAGTTAGTTACTCTGGGCATCTCTCTCTCTCCACTCGAAATGAAATGTTAACGACCGCATATGATCCGTGTATTTATTGGTGGCCGTTTGATTCGTTTGGGTGAATCGTATATCTGCAGTGGCTTGTCAGATAGCGCAGTGTTACTGTCATTCTACTCGCTTATGGATGAACTGTGAAAAATTGGTCAATGGTTTCTCGAAGTTGGAGGTAGACTCACATGATGGATTTTTTAACTTTTTGTTTTGATTTTGTAAGCAGTTAGTGTTGGATTAACTTTTTTGAAAGAAAAAAAAAAGGTCTGATGTGTTGTAAAGAAAAATCGTCTTGATGGACTTTTTTTTTGGATGCTCATTTGTTGGCAACGATAAATTCTAACAAGGTTTCTGTGTGAAACTTTGGAATTTATAGGATTTTCTTTTTCAGTTTTAAATCATCTCTATTGTCATTTAGAAATAAACCTTTCTGAGACCTAACTTTATTTTTAAAATAATTTGAAATAAAACTTTTTTTATATTGCAAGTGGTCACAAGATGACTTAAGAAGTGGGTTTGTCGAGGTTTAAGGGTTATGTTCTGGGTGTTAAATAATTGGTCCGACATTCAAAACATTTTTCAAATAAAAAAAATTTTCAGCATTATTAATGTACAGTAATACCCCTAATTAACGTGATAGGTGGGACTAAGTGGTATAACTATGTAAGTAAGGGTATAATTTCTCATGTAAATATATATAAATTATTTTTAGTTGGGGTCAAAGAGGAAAGAAAAAAATCATTTAGAAAAAAAAAATGTCCAATAAAATCTTTGATAAGACAAATACAAAATCTCAAATCAAAGTGATTTTGATGCAGGTTTCATAAAATCTAACAAGTAATATGCCGGATAAAATATTTTTTTTTTCTCCCGCAAAATTTCCTCGTAGCATGCTAATAACTTTTTATTCCTTGTTTTGTTAAAAAAATACGCTCTTCTTTGGAGTCTGTATTTTCTAAAATTTGTAAGCTTTTTTTAATTTAACTGAGACCTACTGTCAAAAATTCCCAACCGTCATTCGATCTTCTGATTGAACTGGGTCTAAGGACTCAAGTTCTTCAATGTCTTGCTCTTGCTCATGCATTTCTATGAGCTCATCCATTGTCAGCTCTTGATTGTGGGAATCCAACAGCTCTTGAATATCGTCACTATATATATCCACTTCTAAATTTATTTTCCTAGCAAAATCGACAACTTCTTCAATCAAATTACGTATTTCCTCATACTCTAGTACTGATTCCGCCTGAGTTTCAGTGATGATGGGATGAGTGCACTGTTCATCTACACGAGGGCTTTTGGCGACAGACCTCGTCATTTTGAACCATATTCAAGTGACGAGGGCGACGAGCTGTTACCCCCTTTTCTAACTACCACACCACACCAACGGGAGGACGTTCAGTGATGATGGGAGGGGAGAAAGTGACGAGATTAGAAAATCGCTTAACTCCGAATTCGCGTAAGTCGGAGTAGTGTAAGTTGGTGTATTACTGTATTCGTATTTTCCTAACGTATCTAGAATAGTAGAAATATATTTAAATATGATTTGCTGAGTATTTTTTTCGTTTTCAGCAATAAAAGAATCTACCTGTCATTAAAATCTACATTATTAATAGAATTTGTTTTCAAATTTAAAAAAAAATGTCACAAAATTTAACCTTTTGTTTTTAACATGTTTTGATAGGGACCATAAAAAATAATAAATCATATGCAAAAATAATTGCTTAAAGCACTGTGAAATGGCTGCTTGAATAAATTTGTCAATATAGTCGTATAAGATTAAAACTCCAAAATAGTTTACTACTAAAATTCAAAATATTACTCCTCTTTTCAATTAGTATAACATTATTTGCTCAATCATTTTGTATTTACCACTTATTCAAATTTATTCCTTTTTATAACACAGGGATAATTTAATATAATATTTTGCAATTTAGAGACATCCTCCCCCCACACACTTCTCCAATTGCTATTATTCAAATAATAGCTCAAACCCCCCCCAAGAGTACATATATAACCTTAGAACAGTAGCGCACACAAAAAATTTTCAAGGGGAGTCCATTGTCGAAAGTCTCCCTACTCGTATCATACCTCAAGACAACACCAATTGATTCTTCTGATTTTGTCGATCTTGTTAATAAGAAACAGTAAAAAATAAATTATTGGATTAATAATTAACATTAATTAATAAAATAAAATGTTAATTGCAAGTACATAATTTAATTTTACGTTATATATATATAGGATTATCATGAATCGAAAAAAAATCAAGGGCTTTGGGGGGGGGGATCCGGACCCTTTGTGTGCACCACTGCCTTAGAATAATTTTAAACAACACAATGAAATACTTCTAGGTTAATTTACAAGAAAATTTATAATCACATATACAGTGAAAATTGCCTAAGACGAAAACTGAAGGGACTGAAATATTTTTTCATGTTAAAAGAATTTCGTGTTAAGGGATATTGCGAAAAAAAACATACATTAACAAAATTAAGTGAATTAGAGTTTATTTACATTGACACGCTTTAATAAAAATCAGAGAAACAAAAACATTCACAAAAATTTAAATAAATTAGTTTAATATAAAATTTTCAAATTTTTTGAAAAATGAACTATTTATTGAGTTTTTTCGGTAAATAATCTGATATTTTTCTTTGCATTGTTTTCTTTAGCAACAAACTGTTTGATGTCGTTCATTTTGTTACTCATTTCACCATTGGATGTGCATATAAATAACTGCGCATACTTTTCACGACGTTTCTCATTTCTGATGATAATCAATAGGAGCTACATTGTTCATTTCATTTTCATTGTCGGAATCTCCATCAATAATATTTTTGAGCCTTGAACGAACTCCAAAATGTCTTTTTCTGCCATAATTGAAGCTGTGCACTTATTATCATCATTTACTGTAATGAATTCTTCTGATAATACTGTAGGACAGTCCAATCCGGCTGGTATTTCCCGTATTTTGTTCATTCCTGTAAAGAAAATATTTTCGTGTTAAGCGAGTTTCATTTCGTGTTTTAAGAAGAAAATACATAGAAATACACAGTAGTTTGTTGAGACCGTTGTATTTTTTCGTGTTAACCGATATTTCGTCTTAAGCGTTTTCGCTTTAAACGTATTTCACTGTAATTGAATTACGTCAATTCGTTATTTTATTTCATTTTATTAATTTACGAGCTTGTTATACGTGTATGCTACCGTTAAAGCGTTAAATTCAGTAATTCCGTAGAATACCTAAGTATTTCTTGAAATTATTGACCGAGTTTGTTAAAGCGTGTAAAAGATTAATAATTTTACACACCTTATGTATTTAAATAATTCTCACAACAAATAGTTTGGAAGAAATTTCAATCAAAAAATACAGTTTAACTTTTTTTTAAAAATTCCTTTTGAAATGTAAGTTAACACGGTAAGCAGTTTATTGATTGAAAATTATTTTCAAAATATATTTGGAATCAGAATTTCTGATTATACATTAACTACATTCCTTTGATGCTATTATTTTTAAATGAAGGAAAAAATGACGTGGATTTTTTGATGGAAAAGAACATGTTTGGACTTTCCCAAATTTAATGCCAAAGAAAGACTTAGCAATGAATTCAAAGGGATGGTTCAAGAAATTGAGGGAAACCAAAAAATGTGATTTCACTTCCCATTAATTTCTCGCCAAAGAGTACCAGTAGAGAGTACAAATTAAGAACAAATATTTTGAATACCATGAAACAAAATAACGGTATAGTAAAAGTCTGCTAAATCTGAATTTATTGTCCCCATTTTTGGATTCCCACATCGAAATATAATTTAATGTAATATAACAATCTAAGAATATAAATTAAGAATATTAGATTTTCATACTAGCTTCATTTTTATCTAATGAATACAGTCACAAAAATAATTCAAAAGTGAAAATTTTTATACACATACTATCGTAACGTTTCCAAAAATTAAAACGGGAAAGCGTTCTACATTTTAGTATGTCAGTTTCATTAAGAATATATTTCACGTTAAAATATAACAACAAATACTTAAGAAGATCTTAATTACGTTGTTAAACTACTGCCCATTGCAATGGAATCTGTTTCTAAACACACACAACACGGGTTCATTTTTCTCCAATTACACTATTCCAACCATATCCACCATTAACCCTAACCCAGACGTAATTGACACTAGTGATTTAGGAAAGGGGTTCTGGCCCTTTCTGACAGAATAAGTAATCAGGGGAAGCAACAACCCCTTAACATCCCCTCACCTCGCCCCCATCAAATATTCTCTCTCTCTCCTTCGAAGAACAAACCACATCTGCGAAAATTAAATATTTATTTTAATCTCGCGGGGGGAAGTCGCCATAATTATTCTCAACTTTGTTACAGAGGGGGGTGGAGAAAGCAAGAGGTATTCTTTCTCAGTCTCCCAGGTATGCAGATTTGGGTGGTCCGTCGCCTGAATATTCGAAAACTGACCTCCTGGACCTCTAGATTCGAGTTCGCATACCAGAGCCAGCGTTGCCAACCGGACAATGCCAACAATTTCAATTTGCGCAGGGAAAGTTTTGTGAGCGCGAATTTGTTATGTATGCGTGTCCTCCTGTGGGTGGGTGGGATGCAGGAAGACGAAGGGGGTGTCTTGTTCAGTCGAGAGGGGGGCAGGTAGAAGGGTGTGTGCGATGACCCTGTGTCTCCGCGCTTTTATTAATGCGCGTGCATTATATAAGACGGTTTGAGTTTTCCTCTCCGTTATTGTGGACGTGAATATGTATGAATCTGCGCTCCGCAGTGTCTCGGTTACATTGAAAGAAGACGAGAGAGTAAGACGACGGAGTTTTGAAAGGACGGTGCTTCGTAATTTTGAGAAGTGTAGTTTAATTTCGGAGGAGTTGAGGTGAAAATTAAGATGGTTTCATTTACTGGACACTGTAATACATCTTTTTGGACATTTTGTTAAATGAAGTATAGCATATATAATAAGCCTTTTAATTCGAGTTTAATAAAAAGTACTAACTTAAGACTACATTTACCTGATGCTCAAAAAGCAGGGTTCAAACCCACAGAGCACAGTTTTAGACAGACGAATACCAATATTAATACACGCTTATAAAGGTGCAACGTATACCAATTAATAGCTTTAATTGAATTATTTCAATAAAAATACAATTTTTTGCTTTAAGGTATCCGACTACTTGCGACAACTTTTGTCCCTGTTCGAGCATTTTCAAATATACACATTTCGAGTAAAATGCGTTTTAAAGTGTGACATCTTGCTTAAAGTAATGACATCTCCTTTTTCTAAAACCCTTGCAGTTTTTGTTCTAGTGAACTGAAAATATAATAAACATGGTATTTGTTATAAAGCTAATAAGATGGTCTATAAAATAAAATCTTAAAAATTTTTTTGTCAATTTTTGGCAAAATTCACAATTTTAAGGTAGTCGGATGCTTTAACCGAAGTAAAGATTTATCCGAAATCAAAATATAAGCAACAAATGTGTATGGATCACACGGAATAATGGAAGAAATTAATTGATTCAGAAATAAACGAATAATATAATAAAATGTGTTCTTTTACCCTTTACTAGGTCGTGGTTAACATACTTACCACCGAATTCATCAATGTGATCTCTTTACCAGTCTTCTTCATCTGTCTAATTTGCAATTCATTTTACATATTGTAGCATTTGCAGACATATTTCATAAATTTGCTGTGTTTACTATGTACTGATTTCAATTTGTTTTCATAAATTTCATGGAAAATAATATATAAGTTGTAATTTCATCCTCATCATTCTAAGAATATAAAATATTCCTGAATTGCTATTCTTTTTGAGGGTTGTAGTATTTACAAAATATATTTTAGAAGTTTCTTGTGGGTGGTGGAAAAAGGAAACGAAAAGTTTTTTAATGCAATTAAATAGTACACAGTGGGTTGTGGTAAACATATTGCCACTAAGCAAAGGGGACTTTTAAAAACCGAAATAATTTTACGTAATAAACTAAATTAATGCCTTTTCTTAAATTAATCTTATTCCCAAAATATTTTAATATTCCATCGATGGGAAAAAATAGTTTGGCAAGGGTTAAAAGGTTAAATAAAACATAATAAGATATTAAATATAGAAAATATATTTTGAAAAGAATGTTCTGAAAAAAGTACTCTTGTTCTTTAACAATCAGAAAGTAAAATTACATTATAATTTTTGTAATTGCAAGTAGTTTGCTAAACTATTTGATGGCTTTCAATTGTATTAAGATTATAAATAATTTAACCCAGTTTTTTCAATTATTTCATCAATGTCTGAAACTACCAATACACCAATCGAAAAATGAAACAACAACAAAAAGAGTTTTAATTTTTTGTGTGAGTTTTGTTTTATAATCTAATGTGAACTTTAAGAGAAATTTATGATGGCTGAAAATCAAATTCCTTACCGATGAAAGCAGACATAACGGTTGCTGTAGTAAAAAAACTTTCTTTTTCATATATAAGATAGGTTGATTGGTGTCACATTTTATGCGTGCAAAACTCGAAATGTAGAGAGAAAAATTATAAAAAAAATTTAAAAAATGTAAAGGACTTTAATTAGAATCGTATTTTTTTAGATCAAATTATAATATCCAATCCAAATAAATAACTGAGAAAGATAGTAACTTACCTTACCCTTTAGATACTTTTATTTGCATACAAAACACACACACACACAAAACCCACCTTTTACATACTTTTTACAATACACATGCAAGTATCTATTTTGATTATTTTTTTAGTTTTATTTATATAATTAAAGCTACCAAATACTTTTATAAAAGGAACTAGCCATTACACGCCCACTTCGCTGGTTATTTAATGTTATTTAAAGATATGCTGCTTATATAACCTATTCATATTTATAAATCCTTGCGTTAAGCGTTCGATTGTTTCGAAAAAAATTTCTTTTAATCCTCACCTTTTGATTTAAAAAGGATGGAATTCTAAAATTGAAATAGAATTATCTCTTACGCTTCCGTAAACCTCTCCCACATAGTAGGTTTCCGCAAAACTCATTCTGAATGGATATATATTGAACAAAATGAACATCCTTACCAAATTTCAAATATGCGGATATAACAGTTAATAAGTTTTTATCTATAAAGCACCCTTAACTTCTGGCAAAACTCCTTGGAAGTCAATTTCGTATAAAACCGTTCTATATAGATCTATACTCAACAACAGATATCTGCGTACGAAATTCCAAGTCGGTATGTTTAGCAGTACAAAAATGGATTTTTTTTATTATAGGTGCCTCCGTAACCCTTTTGAGAGGTGATTTCGGCAAAGCCCGTTATTTGCAGATCCGTGAAAGGAACATGCCTGCCAAATTTCAAGTCTGTAGGTTTAATCCTTTTGGAGATCTCACAAGTGAGTGAGTCTCTTTTCTCTTTTATATAGATTAAGATGCTTTGTGGGGGTGTCGGCCTATTCGGCCCCCCTCTCTCACCGTCTTGCCTGGCTAAAGGTGTGGGGGGAAACAAAGCATCACCAGCAATTTCCATAATAACAATTTATTTATCTTCAAACACACTTAAACAATCACAAGTGAAACTACAAAAGGAAACCTTAGGAGTGATATATAAAGCGAGCTATCTAATCTCAATAATAACTCGAAGTAAACCCGACTACATGAACTAGATAAGGAGAACAAGCTCTAATGAACCGATAACTAATTCTAATTTAATATATTTTAGATCCCCTCAATCTAATAATTTAATCTCTTAACAATTACTTCCTTAACTCGCGCTATGTTTGTGAATGAAATGTTCCAATATTCACACTTATGTAACACCGCAACAGCTCCCCTGCTCCATTTTATCTTACATCTACAAAACCTAGACTTTATATAGTAAAACTAATTTGAATATCATGGTTTCTTCTTGAAAGGCTGTGAATTAATGAGAATGCTAGCCCCAAAGTTTCCCCAAGAGGATTAATAGAAAAATGACGCGTATAGATCCGTCACAGCTTGTTTAATATATTTTAAATTATAACCTATATTTCTCTTAATAGTAGGACTTTTTTACTTTTCTGTTTTTACTACAATCAATATCCGCAGTAGAAATGCTTTTTAAAAACTGAACCTTCTTTCAAAACTGTACCTAATTAAAAATTTCTTTAATGCGGGGACTTATCTGACTCTAAAGAAGTCAACGCGGCCTTCTGTTTCGAAATTTTCCACCTCTCTCACTTAATGGATTTCACCTAACTTAGGGACACATTTCTCTACCAAAGATGACCACTTATTAGCCAGCGATCAACCGATAGTCCCGGGTGGTCCTCCCCTGAATGGGGGTGTCCTCGTAAGTCACAGTTCCCGATAAGAACTTTCGGCGATGGCCATTAAGAGTCGTTCGCATGCATGTCGCGTCTTCCCTCCTGATAAACTCACCGCTAACTTGCTTTATGGAGTCGCATCTGGATTGCGGGTCACGGATGCGAAGTTCTTTGTTTTCTTTCTCCTTTATTTATGGTGTTGTGGGTGTCTTCCGAAGATTCGTTTGAGTGTGTGCATTCGTAAATAATAACGCTGTGATCGTTATGCGGATGTGCCTGCACATGAAGATATCCATACTCTAGAACCGGGGCGGGCATTACGTCGATCGTGATCGACCGGTGGACCACCAAAACATTTTGTGGTGACCGTTTGAAAATTTTAGCAGTTAGTAACTATAGACGGAAATATTTAAGATTGGCTGAAGGAATGCAGACTAAGTCTTCTACGGACTGTAACAACAAAAACTAAATTTAGATAAAAATATTTTATTTTTTTATGTGTTATGAATTGTTTGACAATATAAATACATCATTTAATATTATTATTGTATCTTGCGTTTAGCATCAAACGGGGTTTTAAAAGTGTTAGTTTTCTTTATTTTAGTTAGTTCTGTAGGTAAGTATATATTCTATACTTATTATTGAAATATTGAAGAGCTTTTCCTACCTCCTCACACCTTCGACACTGGGAACATACAAAAATTTTTCAAGGGGGAGGGGGATGAGGATCGAAAAAAATCTACCATTCTCATAACATACCCCAAAAACCAGACAAACATATTTTTTTGATTTTGTAGATTGTCAGGGGGAAAAAACACAGTAAAAAACAAACTACTGACTAAATAAACAGCATTAATTAATAAAAATTTATTAACAACAAATAATTAAGTTTTACGTATTATATACATGAGATTTTAATCAATCGAAAAAAATCAATGGCTATGAGAGAGGGTCCGGACAAGTGAACTACTCCCCCCCCCCTCCTCGTGAGTGCCACTGGCACTGGGTGGACCGCAAATCATTGAAAAAATTAGAAGTAGCCCGTGCCCTGGAAAAGTCTACCCACCCCTGCTCTAGAATGATACTCGTCATTATAATTTAAAAGTATGGCAAAAAGTGACATTATCTCATTTCGTATCTTTCTTAACCCCATGCCCCCCCTGTATTCAAGAAAACATGCCAAAAGTAGAAAAAAAATTGTTTAATTTAGTTCATTATATCCTCATAATGTTACAAATAGAATATTTTATAAAAAAGCAAAATTTTAAACGAAATAACTACTGCAGTAGAACTTCGTTTATCCGAACGTTTATTATCCGGAGCGTCAAATATCCGAACCAAAGTCCGGATACGTTTCCCAACAGTGCAATGGGCTCAAAAGTTGTTTCGCTTGAGCCCAAAAGTGACGGGAAACAATAACAACAATGATAGTAGCAAGAGTCCATGAAATGCTGACGCGTTTCTGCGTTAGAGACAGCTATGGAATGATACGAACAACAATCAGAGTGCTGTCCTACTCAGCTACTGCTGTTCAAGAGAATCAGAGACCTTTCAGCGAAAAAACGAAGGTGTACAATGGTACAGCGAAAAATAAGTGATTATTTTCCACAATCAAAGTAAAATTGCAACATTTTGCACCTATTTTGCTTTTTCTTCAAGCACGTTTCCCGCATGAGATGAGTTTCAATATTCGAATAGCTTCCGGTTTCATATACTGCATGGATCGCATTCGGTTATCCGAACACGAATATTGATTTTTTCCTGACCCACCCTAAGTTAAACCTTATTTGTTTGGCCTAAATCAGTTTTTGAGTATGGCACCCTTACTTTACGGTATGGTACATACGATCTGCAATACTACAAAAATCTGACAAATGGCGCTAAATTGGCAAACATTTTGCGAGAAAGTATCGCCAACTATTAGGAAAATGGTAAGTTGCATGTTTTACATTGTATGAACTGAGTTCACCACGGAATTGAAACACCAATTTTTCTCTTGCCCGAGCTCAAGTCGGGCACTCCAAAATTAGTGTATTTGTGTTGCCCGAAATGAGTTCGGGCGTCACAGGCAAGGGGTTAATCCTTTAACGCACACTAATTTTGAAGAAGATAAAGAAAAAGAAAAAAATGCAAAAGAGAGAGAGAGAGAGAGACAAAAACAATTTTTTTATTTTTTATTTAAGGAAACACATTTTTTTCTTCAATGACTCAACAGCCCTAGGTGGGCCCTGGCGTTCTTCAGAAGTCTTCTCCAGGCATCTCTACTTTTGGAAAATATTTTCCAGTTTTTAACCTTTAAAGAATATTAAGATTTTTTTCGATGCAATCAATCCATTTTAGTGAGGGTCTGCACCGAGATCTATTTCCCATTGGTTTTGCCAGAAAGATTTTCTTGCAGCAACGATCTTCATTCATTTTAGCTAGATGACCAGTCTATTTAAATCTCTGTAATTTGACAAATTTTATAATATGAGGTTATTTGTAAATTATAGAGTTCTACTTAGATCTTCTTCTTCATGATCCATTCACTTGTACCCCACCAAGAGTGCAACGTAAGATCTTTCTCTTGGAAATTCCCAAAGCTTCCTCGTCACGAGAAGACAATGCCGAAATCTCTGATGCATTAGTCAGGACAGATCTTATAAGGCTTTTGTAAAGAAGCAATTTAGTTCTAAATTTGGGAAAGTTGGATTTTAAATAACTCTTCAGGGCATAAGAATATTTATTTGCAGCAATGACTCTTTTATAAATTTCCGGGGGTAATTCATGTTTATTATTTATTTCCGTTCCCAAATAAATAACACTGTTAACTTTTTTCAAGTTCTTAACAGCCACTTTCTATACGACTAAGTTGTAAGTTATTTTACACACACATTTTAATACCTTATTTTTGGTAAAAAAATTAAAACAACCAAAATTTTTATTTTAATTTTGGAATTTGATCCCCATTGCAGATAAGAGCCGAATATTGTAATTTTTGCACGTACATTGACTTTAGTTATCTTTTCTTTTCGAATAGCTGTTTTAAAAAAAGATTTTTTTTTATCAGCAAATATGTTTATTTTTACTTTTCCAACAGAAATAATAATAACAATAGCATTTATTTTTAAAAAGTATTCAATTTTGTTTTATCTGATATATTTGGAAGCGAGATGTAGAACAAAGTCCAACATTAATAATATTACACTTGTAAAATGCGCGCGCGCGCGACTCTCTCTCTCTCTCTATTTTCTTTTTCTTCTTTTTCCTTTTCTATCCGTTTTAGCAGGACACATGGCACAGACTCTTTCGCCAAGTTTCCATTGAAACGCCATTATAATACAATATAATGTACGGACAGTTGTATAATTTGTACAATGAGAGTGATTCGCCTCAGTAGCGCACACAAGAATTTTTCAAGATGGGGGGGGGGGTTATTTCAAGGTCAAGGTTATTTCCATGGTTGAAAGTCCCCAACTCGTATCATACCTCAAGACAACACCAATTGATTCTTCTGATTTTGTCGATTTTATAAACAAAAAACAGTAAAAAATAATTTATTGAATAAAAATTAGCATTAATTAATAAAATAAATTGTTAATTACAAGTACTTATTAAATTTTACGTTATATATATAGGGTTATCATCAATCGAAAAAATCTCAAGGGCTTTGGGGGGGGAGTCCGGACTTCTAGGACACCCCCTTTGTGTGCGCCACTCATTCGCCGTTATACGAACAGGGTACCCACTCTCGTTTTTATTTTTAAAAAACGTGTTTGTGTGTGTACTTGGTTTTATATATATAATAAATACAGTTCTCCGTCTTTTAAATTTAAATTATACATCATTACATTTAATTTGTGCCTACATTTCTTTATAAACGACATAGGATACCAAAGACACAACTATAAATATGTTAGTTCTTCTGTTGTATCTTAACAGATAAGGCCATTAGAAAACTAAATGGGTAGTTTTTTTTTAAAAGCATCGAAAGCATAAACTAACCTTTGACAGATACATTGTCAAAATGACTTCTAAAACAGCGGACACACCCAAAAATCTGACACAAAAATTTATTATTTGCATAGAATCTGCATTTCTCGTATTTCTTTTGGCTACAAAGTTTCTATGTTTTGCATTTTAATTGATAATACATAATATGAAACCTATATTTTCTGACTTTTCCTTTCTTTACAAAAGGAACTTTTTTCTGAATTTTTTTAACCCTTGTTTTTTACAAGTGTATTAACCTTTTTTTTCCATGAAGATATTTTTTACAGAAAATCTCCATTACAATGTTCTAGAGTTTTAAATAAAGTAATTCTGTAAGTTCTTTAAAACGCAAAAGAAAATTGTTCTTTTATATATATATAGATAATTGTTAATTTTTTTGTATTTTGTGTAAAAATATGAAATAAAAAATACTATTGGTTTTGTCAAGAGATTTCCCTCATTCTGAAACGACTTTTATTACGGTTTTAATAATTTATTTGTGTTTTCTTAAAACACTCTTTCTTTGGTTGCTGTATAACGTTTTTTTTTTTTAATTTAGGAAAGTGATTCTGGACAAGAGTCAAGGACGCTGCTCATCTTGAGGTGTGCTCTGCACTTAAGAGTTTGGACTATATTGTAAAGAAATATTGGAGAGCTCGTTGCCTAATGACCTACTTGATGGTCAATGGTCAGGCATTTGATAAATAATAATAAATATTTAGGAAAGTGATTTTTATTCGACAAAGTCTTTGACAATTGCTATCAACTTTTTGAAATTTTTAATTTAAAATTTAGTTTTTTGTTTTTGAAGGCAATTCTGTGCAAAGTAATGTGTTTCTCTTAGAGTATAAATTACATCAAAAATACTTATTGCGATGTATTAGTTAAGAATAAATAAAAAAGAAACGTAATATAGTTCTTATTTGTACATAATAGTCATTTTTACGACTTCCAGTAATAAAAAATATAAAAATCCTTTTTATTTTCATCTATATAACTTTGTTAACAGTGTTTGAGAGTTATATTAATGATTTATCACAAATAGGTTTAGCTATGAAAGATATGGAACAGTAAAACAATTATCACCTTCCAAAGTATTATTTTATTTTACCCCCTTAAGGTATCCGACTACCCTAAAATTGTGAATTTTGCCAAAAATTGACATTTTTCTTATGATTTTATTTTATGTACCATCTTATTAGCTTTATAAAAGTAGCAAGTTTATTATTTTCCGTTCACTGGAATAAAAACTACAAGCGTTTTAGTAAAAGCAGATGCCATTACTTAAAGCAAAATATATGTCATTCTTTAAAACACGTTTTACTCAAAATACGTGTGTGTGTTTTTTTAAATGCTCTAGTTGTTAATAAAAAAGTTTTGAAAATAAATAACTGTGAAACTTTTTGTGTATGTTGTGTGTAATTGTAGAAGTATTTTAACCTTCAGATTTATCATCACTGTTTTATTACAAAGTTTACAGTCCCTTATGTGAATATTATCACTGTTATTTTAAGCAATTTCATATAGTAACTGAAATAAAGTGCTCTAGTTTTTGTAAAAATTAAAATATCTCTTATCCTGAAGGTTATTTCGACAATGAATAACATAGCAACACATCAGAATTGAAAAATTTAAAATTTGTTCATAAACTTTTGGTACAGAATGGGCCCCGTTTATGTTATTTTTTGTCAATTTTTGCCAATTTTTTCCCATTTTAGTAATAATAGTTTCTTTTTCTATTCTTAGTTTTAGCATATTTTTCTTAAAATATACTCTAAAAACTACAAAAATATCCCCATATCTCCATTTTTTTAAAAAAAAGTTGTCGCAAGTTGTTGGATATCTCTTAACTGGTTTGCACGTACACCGTACAGGCTACCGAAAGCTTGCAGCAACCGATTTGTCCGTATGCTGTGGGGGCACTGATATTTTCTCTTTTCTATCTTTGATTTGTACATATTTTAATCCTTACAGTAAGATTATTAGTGCTAGAGTTTAGAAGAGATGTAGTCCATGGTACTGAAATACTTCTCATCCGGGATTTTCTTTGTAGTGAAGGGGGGAATTTTTCATTGAAGTCAGGAATTTATGTTTTTCAAAATATTCGATAAAGAACAGGGACTGGCAAGATAATGTGCAATTTGATGATTGAGAAGAAATGAATTTGGAGCGATAATCCAAAACAGCCGATATTATCTCTGTCTCTATTGCAATATAAGACTTCGTATTATACCATGCTTCAAATTGTGTGTGCATATATATATGCACACACACACACACACAATCCTCAAAGAAGTACGAATATGAATTTTTTTGTAAGTATGAGAGAAACTCTTGCAAGATATATGAAACATTCTTCATAGCATGCAGAGTGTACTTATAAAAAGCAAACATTTAAAGTCTCTTGTGTTCCACAATTACAAAATAAAAAATAGTGTGAATACTTTAAAATGAAAAATTAACATAAAAACGTTCCATTTTCACATTCTATTAAATATGATGCTTAGAAATATGCAAATAAAAAATTTGCCTTTTTTTGGAACATTATGGGCAAAAAAAAAGTGACCACGCTGTTTTCGGTCAATGTTAAAGGATAGGGATCAAACGGGAAGCACATTTGCCGGCAGGAAAAAGCTCCAATAATAATAAAAATTTCTATGGGTATAAAAAAAATTATTGTTTAGTGGATAGGGTTCTTTGAATTTTGATTTTTGAAAAAAATACGCAGTTTTCAGCATTATTGCAAAATGAAATTGGAGTTTTCTATGTTAAAGTATAGGAAGTGAAAACGCAAAGCACATTTTGATAGAAAAAAAATTATTTTTTCGAGTAGAATTAAATAGTATATGAGAAAGCATGCTTCCCTTTTTTGACTAGTGTAGCCATAATTAAGTTTTATGTTTTTATTAATGAACTTTTTTAAATTTTAAGTTCATTCTGAATTATTTTTGGCGTAGTTAGGACTACCTCAAACAGATGGCACCACCATCGTTTTGTAAACGAATTTTACTTGGCTACAAATACTTAATTTTGGCGATATCTTTCTGCAATATAGTCGCCAGCTGAAATTATGGTAACTTGCAAGTTGTGACAAATAGTGTGGAAATAAAGAAGATTTATGATGTACACAGAGATTTAACATCTCAAACCTGATGAACTTTCCTACTTAGGAATGTTTTTAACATTTTCTGCATGTGTGCTTTAAAAGTTTAATTTATATACATAATTTATAATTGTGTTGCTTAGATTTTTTTTTTTTTTGCCTGTTATTTATGAAATGCATATAAAAATATCTAAATTCTGTGAAGCGACTGAATGAAAAATTGAAAGTATACTTATTTTATACTTGACCGAAAGTTATGAATTGACTAAAGAATACAAATTACTACTCCTTGAAGCTCACAATTTAAAATTTTAATCTAATTATTGTAATGCAATTATTATTATTTTTTAACTAACAAAAAATCGAATCGATTTTATATTTAACGTACAATTTTACCATTAAACCATTGGAACAATCATTAACCAAATCTTGTTTTCTAATTAAATTAGCAGAAACTTATTTTTTCAATTAATTTTCTCCAATTCTAAGCTATACCCCAAATTCTCAGGCCGTTTTTGTGGAAAAAATTAAAAATAGTGTAAAATATGTTATTGAGATATATGATATATTTACGAAATAAAAAGTGGCTGCGGTAGCCTAATGGTTATGTAACAGAATCGTGGCTGCCGTATCATGAGTTCTAGCCTAGTACCGCTCAAGACCCGCCTATAGGGGAGCTTAATCTGTCGAGAACTCAGATGTCCTCCTGTTGGTGTGATGTAGCTCAGGTGTCGTCCTCGTCACTTGATCATAGTTCAAAATTACGAGGTCTGTCACCAAAAGCCCTCGAGTATAGCTGATCAGTACGACGTTAATATTCACTTAACGAAATAAAAATATAAAGGTAAATTAATAAGAAATGAGTAATTAATTTATTATTTATTAAAAACTTTAAAAATAAACCGAGAACCATAACTTTTCTATCCGACAGTATCTTGTCCAATTCCCCCCCTCCCCGGTGAATTTTTCAGTCTTCGATTCTAAGCAGCACCCAATTTTTAGTAGCATAAGGGAAGTAGTGCGACTTAGATTCGAATAAATATGGCAATATCGTGATTTTAAAGTTTTTGTATCTTTAAGTTTGCCTTTTTTTCTATTAAAAATTACTGTCTCTGACATTTTCTATCATTGAACAACCTGTTCTTGACTAAATGTTTAATATAAAGTCTCTGTGTGTGATTTCTTTGTGGAATACATTTTGCACATATCAAATTTAGAATCAAAGTTTATTCAAAATATGTCCATTTTAGTTAAATACATGATAAAAAATTTTAAGTAGTAAATTTTTTATATAACTTTTTTATGAAAAAGAGAAATATGTGAGGCATTGCCGTATGAACAGATATTTGCTGCTCATTGGAGTTTTTCTTTTAGTACTATAGTTAAGATATTGATTTTTATTACTAGTTTGTTTTTAAATTATAAAACAAAACATTCACACACACACAGATCTGCTGAATAAACTTTAAAAAAATTAGTTTAAAAAATTAAAACTTAATTTTCTAAATATTTAAACGGTGTTTTAATTTTTTACATCAAATATATATAATTTTTAATTTTGGAAGACTTTTAAAATGAATGATTTATTTTATAAACGAAGTAAAATTAATTGTAATAATTAATAATGTTTGCTTTTTTAATCTCGCAATTGCGAATCGAATCTCGATTTTCAAATGTTAAGAAGTTTTACATTTCTTAACTTTTCCATTAATCATTTGCTCAGAGAAGTTCATAATCAGTTATGAACTTTTTACACCTTGGGGGGGGGATGTTTCTATCCACTAGAAAACTTGTCAATCTAATTATTACAAAGCTATTTTACCATAAATTATTGTTTTAAGACAATCTGTTACTCAGTATATAATTACTATGTGATAAATTACTTTGTTTAATTGCAGCTTTATTATCCAAAACCGTTTAGCATCCTTCCAAAGGCAACTCGTCATGTCATGATGTCAATATCTCATGGGAATTTCACTTCGGATGGGACCAGAAAACACTTGTTGGTCGGATGTCTTTAGGAAAGAAAAATACAAAAAGGGGAGAAAAGGAAACTTTTATTGCTGTGGGGTACTGAAACAGATAAGAGGGGAAGAAGCGGTAGGGAGATGTGTGTGTGGGGGGGGTCTCAACTTTCCGTGATTTTTGAGGTCTTCTAATTGGATGGTGTTGAATAATCATTCTGACTGAAGTAAAATACGTTGCTCGTCTTAGTCACTTTGAAATTTAGAGTAGGAACCTTTATACTTCTTATACGACTTATTTCACAACTCATCAACTCACATGGATGTTATTGCTATTTATAAATTAATATAAAAGTGCATATTATTAGAACATGTAAGAACAATCATTATTTAACATAGATAAAATTTTCGATTCCGTATTAAAACAATAGTCTTTCATACTTATTATTTTTTTAGAAAAAAGCGAGATAAAATGCATATCAAAGAAATTTACTTTT